>CAIGRR010093112.1:0-12746 GCA_903798365.1 Fraxinus sp. 1973-6204 | reverse complement strand
GAGAAAATAGATTTTTCGTTAAAACAACAAATTCCGTTAAATTTTCCGTTAAAACAAGAATTTCCGTTTCATAGACACTTTATATATATAGATGTAGGCGATGAAATTATTTATTACTTATTTATTTTCACTTCATTACATTGTCAATGTTTGAAGGTGTATGTAATATTGTCGGTGCATTATATTAATGAAAAATGATTCAAGTACAGGCTTAAATTACCAGAATTTTACCAGGGATTTGAATTTCCACTCACAAGGAGTGGACCCATGTATATAATATTGAAAACAAAAAAAATTTCCCCCCCAACTATTGTGTCTGTGTTGTGAGTACAGGAATTTTGAATTCCTGTACTTATAGCAAGACTCTATATTAATACCAAGGACACCTTTTTTGTGTTACTCTTCTAATTTTCTTGTATACATATTTTCCTAATTTTGAATTATTTTGGATACACTGTATTGCGGACAAAATAGTACTTTTTCACTTTTCTATTTTAGCCATCTCTACACACTTAATATAAATGGATTATTATTATTATTATTATTATTTTTTTTCCATAGCTAAGTTGGAATATAGATAACCCCATAGTAACGAATTTTTTACTTCGCTTGTACGAAAATTAAATGCTAGAATATAAAAAAGGAAAATAAACCAGTGAAATAAAATCACATGGATAAACCATTCACGGCCTTTTTTTTGGAAAGTGGCAACTTTCATGTACAAGTGAAATAAAAATTCATCAATATGGGATTATCAATATTCCATTTTAGCTTTGATAAAAATGGAAAATAAACCATTAATATTAAATGCATGGAGACGGCTAGAATAGAAAGTAAAAAAGTATAATTTTTTAGGCAATACCATGGATCCAAAATAATTTAAAATCTGGAAAATATTTATGCAAGAAAACTATGAGAGAAAAAAAAAAAAAAGGTGTCCTTGATATTAACTTAATGCACCGACATCAATATTACATATACATTCAAACATTTACAATGTAANTGGATCCAAAATAATTTAAAATCTGGAAAATATTTATGCAAGAAAACTATGAGAGAAAAAAAAAAAAAAGGTGTCCTTGATATTAACTTAATGCACCGACATCAATATTACATATACATTCAAACATTTACAATGTAACAAAATAAAAATAAATAAATAATAAATTGTTTAATCACCTACATGCTTAAAGAAAATCTCAATTCCTAGTTTTCAATCTGAAAATACAAAGTTCGACCCAAACTACACTTAGATGGGGCGAATTGGTGATTACGCGGAATTTATAACTTAATAATTAATTAACAATAAGTCATTATTAATTATATCTAGATGATTAAGCATATAATTCAATTTTTCCTATGTTGAATCACCACAATTATAAAAGCAATAAAATAACACAGAATTGATCACGGAGAAACCCCATTTGGTCAGTCAACAATCAACTATAAACGATTCATAACTTATACTCTACCAGACTAGACGATGACACATATTATCTGAGCTCCTAACTGTAATTCCAATAGTTCTCCTGGATTTCGTGCTCCTGCACCAACTCCCAACTGCAGTTTTCAAATCTCTCCTAGATTGCGCTCTCCTGCAGAAACTCACAGCTTTGTGAAATCATCTATCTCATATGGAGTAGTGAAAACACCTCATTTTTCAACTACTGGAACTCTAGTCACTTTTCTTTGATAATTAGAAACTCTTACATATATGAAGGAAGTAGCAGTTTGGTATTTGGATTGTGAAATTGATGTTTTCACCTCCAATAACAAATCACAATATGAATAATGAAGGTTGAAAGCATAAGAGGATGAAGAGAATATGAAAATAATATGTTTTCTCAATGATCAATCTTAGAAAAATCATTCATAGGTGTTCAGGTATTTATATGTAGGTTAAGGAATGAATGAGCCGGATAAAAAGCTTTAAAAAATGAATTAATTTTTTTTTTTGAGTGAGGGATGAGCGACAGTTGAGCAACAGGTTGTCGCTCGTGTGAGGGATGAGCGACAGTTGAGCAACAGGTTGTCACTCGAGTGAAGGCGAGGCGACAGGCGGGGGACACAGTTTCTATTTCTGACGCTCGAGCCAAACCTTGACGACAGTCTAGCGAAATTTCGGCACCATTTTTCCTTCTTTTCCATTCTCGAACCCTAAGCCTAATATAACATAACTTTCACTAATTGCACATTACTCCTTGACTTTTACAACATATTAATTTTAGTCATTTTTGTTCACAGATTTGCCAATTACATTAAATACCTAACAAGCTTCCTCTTTGACATTTTGTGACAAAACTATACTCAAAAATCAAGGCAGTGATAAAATAAAATTACAGACTAAAAAACTGACACAACCAATAACTATCTTTATCAAATTCTGCTTTTCATTTATCATAATATTTTTCCTAAAATAGACAACTCAAATACCAATGTAAATTGTATGCGAAACATTATTAAGTGTAAAAGCAGTTCAAGCAGTTCATAGTGTAAAAGTGATTTAAGCTTTTCATTTATCATAAGAGGTTTCCTGAAATAGAAAACTCAAATACCCAGTGAAAAATGTATGTGAAACAGTATTAAGTGTAAAAGCAGTTCTAGCAGTTCACAGTGTAAAAGTGATTTAAGCAGTTGATAATTCATAATGCATCTTTTCAGTTTCATATTATATGCTAAATTAAGACGTAATATCAATGCAACCCAACATATCAAAACAAAACATTGATACTACAAAACATCAAAACTTAATCTAACAATACTTTTGAGTCAAAAATTTTATAGTTCATGTTTAAACAAAACATTAAACTTAATCTAGCAATACTTTTGAGTCAAAAATTCTATATTTCATGTTTAAACAAAACATCATGTTAATGCAATAAAGTGGTTATTTTCTACTCTCTATTTTTGTCACAAAATGATAAGGGACAAGAAACAAAACATACAAGAACCCAACAATGCATGTGTTAATAGGCATAAGTATAAGCAATGAACAATAAACATTAATCCCACACATTTGACGCAGGTTAATCATGGAGTAAATTGTATAAGTGATCCATATGTGTAAAGTGTCACTAATCCTCTGGTAGTAGGACTCCAAACCTTAAATTTGTGAGAAAGGACGTGCGAAACATCACTACCATTAAGGATATTTATCTATTTATGAAAGCCAAACCAAGTAAAGCACATTAGAACCTATATATTAAAGCTTATTTTGTATGAACAATTTCTTTTATCCCCTTGACTATTAGCATACTTCTTTTTCAACAGTAAATATTTTAAGCTCATAACAATTCTCAAATCTTAAGTGCATGCTTTTCTTCATTAAGCGACTAAAATGACTCATGTAGCGAGCGTTAGGCCGATTAACCTAAGTCAGTTGACCCTAAACACCAGGTTATGAGAAACTTCTCAAACTTAATTGCTCGAGTCAAATAGGCTTCAAAGAAGAACATAAGATATTGAGCCTTTTCCCTTTTTCTTTATTATTTTTATCGGGGGTAATCTTGAGCTTAGGTCTAATAAATAAGATCAATTCATGTTCAAAGTCACCTACTAACATGTGACTTCCATCCAAAATCTCACACATGCGGTAGAGTCCCCTAACAAGATCGTAGTGTGTGCAGTGCATATGATATATGAAGAGACCTATACTAAGTACTCCATAAATAACCTAAACCAGCAATGAAAAATATGTTAAAGCTCATCAAATAAACTCATGCTTGATCATAACCAACAAGATCAAGTTCAATGTATGTTAATCTCTAAAAAAAATATCCCATATATATATATATATATATATATATATATATATATATATATATATAACAATATAATATAATATAAAAAATATGCATAAGTGTTCTTATAGAAAACAAACAAACAAATATAATGCATGCATAAATCAATGTTACACAGTGGTAAAGTACGAGCATGCACCAAAAATACTTAATCAATGAGGCACACAAACACTAATAGCCATCCTAAGAGATTCAAATCGAAGACCTTCAAATGGCTTGGTAAAAAGTCAGCTAACTGGTTCTCTGTAGAGATATGCTCAAGAGTTGCAACATGAGTTTTCACAAGCTTTCGAATAAAATGATGTCGTATATCAATATGTTGGACATAATTTTTGGAAATATTAATGACAATAGTATTATCACAAAATACAGTCATAGTACCTTGCTCAATTCTATAATTACTTAACATTTGCTTCATCCAAAGCAGTTGAGTGCAGCAACTTCCTGCAACTATATACTCAGCCTCTACCGTGGATAATGAGTTAGAATTTTGTTTTTTACTCATCCAAGCAACAAGACTAGAACCAACATAAAACAGCCTCCAGAAGTACTTTTTTTATCATCGGCATTTCCAACCCAATCGACATCTGAATAGCCAGAAAGATCAAGATTAGAGTCCCAAGAGTACATGATCCCATAATCTACAGTTTCATTTACATATCTAATGATACGTCGCACGACGCCCAGGTGAGATTCCTTGGGATTAGCCTGAAAGCACGCACAAACCCCTATACTAAAAGCTATATCAGGTCTACTAGCAGTGAGATAGAGTAAACTACCTATCATAATCCTGTACAATATCTAATCAACACTCTTACCTGTAGGATCATGACCTAACTTGACACTGTGCTCATGGGGGTTCTAGTGTGTTTCTTGCTGTCTAGGCCAAAATGCTTGACAAGATTTTTTGCATATTTCGATTGAGATCTGAATAATTCATCATTCATTTGTTTGACTCGGAGACCAAGAAAGTAATTTAATTCTGCAATCATGCTCATCTCAAATTCTTGCTTCATGCATTCAGCGAAATCATGAGCAAGATAATCAATAGTGTTAGGTTTTTAGTGTTGGCGATTCTGTGGACAAAATGACTGATTTGTAACATGTTGTAAAAGTCAAGAACCTAGGGTGTAATTTGTATAAGTTGGGTTATGAGGTCTAGGGTTTGAGCATAAAAAGAGGAGAAACACGGTGCCTGCAAATTGCTCGAGCGACAAAAACAGAATCCCCGTCGCTTGCCTGTTGCCTGGCTCTCGTTTGAGCGAGATGCCGTTGCTCGTTTGTCACTGAGGTTTCGCTCGAGTGACAGGTTTATACGGAAAACCCTAAGTTACATTTTTAAATAGATTTTTCCGGCCTATTCAACCCAATTACTCTCTCATATAAATACCCAAGCCTATATATTAATTTCTAAGGTGGTTTTTCATTATTTTCATTGCCTCATCTTTTTTTCTAAAGATCCAAGAACATATTCTTTCATTGTGATTCATTCTTTTTTTTTTTGAGATCATATAACCACATGTTTGGAAAAACATCATATTAAAGAATCCAAAAAACCTACTTCCTAAACATCCTTAGGAAGACACTCTCTCAATTGGAGTTCAGAAGATTCTGGAAGTTGAGAGAGGTTGAACTGCAAACACATGAAAAGTACAACAATTGGAGATTCTTGGAAAGCCACTTGAAAGAGACAATTGAAGAAGATCAGTAACCTAGAAGGAGACAGCGAATCTTGGAAGCTATATGAGATAGATCGAAAAGTCTAGCAGGTTGGCTAGATAGTTTCTACGGTAGCAAATCGTGAGTTTGGAAGAAACATCAGATCTTGGAGATTACATGAATTACAATAGCAGGAACTAGTGGAGTTTGCTGGGCTGGAATTGATTGTAATTAATATTATCTATAGTGGAGGTAACGGCTTGGTCTCAGAGTTTTTACCCAGTTAGGTTTCTTCGTCAATAGTTATTGGTGTTCTTTATTGCTTTCCATATTACAAACCATGGTAATTCGACTTAGGATAATTGAATTGTTTGTTTAGCCATCTAGAAACAATTAAAAGTGACTTGTTGCTTGTTAATTGTATAATTCCGCACATAAGGTCAAACTAAGTTAGTTAACTACGCGATTTTTCAAATAGGAGAACTAAAAATGATGTCATCAACATAGATTTGAGCTATAGTGATAGTTTCCTCAATATGTCTTATAAATAGGGTTTTATCTGCACCACCTCTTGAGAAATCATGTTCCATGAGATATGCAGTGAGCCTATCATACCAAACTCTTGGAGCTTGTTTAAGATCATATAAAGCTTAATTGAACCTATAGACATAATGTGGATATTTAGGATCAATAAACTTTAGGTTGTTCAACATATGCTTCTCCTGAAGTAGTCCATTCAGGAAAACACTTTTGACATCCATTTTATATAATTTGAATCCTAAAGTGCTGGCAACAGCTATGATAATTCTAATGGATTCAAGTCTAGCTACTGGGCAAATGTTTCATCAAAATCTACACCTTCAACCTAAGTATATCCTTGGGCAACTAACCTAGCCTTATTTCTAGTTATGATACCTTGATCATCGATTTTATTCTTAAATATTCACTTAGTACTTATAACATTACAATCATCAGGCCTAGGAACTAAATCCCATGCTTTGTTTTTAACAAACTGATTTAGCTCTTCATGCATCGCGTTTACTCAATATTCATCCCTAAGGGCTTCTTCGACCTTTTAAGGATAAATCTGAGACACATAGCTAGCATGTGTCAGGTTGTTCAAAACCCTCTTATGAAGTCTCATCCCTTCTTCTAAATCCCAATAATATGAACTTTAGGATGATTTGTCTTAACTCTGGACGAATGTTCTATAGGATGTTTGGTTTTATCATCAGGTGTGGACTCCTTATTAGGTGTATCTAAACCATTAGTCGTGTGTGAGGGATCAGGAACTGAAGTTTCTCTAGGTTCGGTTACTATGTCGAGATCAACACTCAAGTGATCTAGATCTACCTAATCACCCTCTCATTACATGCATCATTCACCACTACATTGATGAATTCCATCACAACTCGTGTACGAGTATTGTGTACCCGTTATAGGCTCGACTATTTTTTGAGTATCCTAGGAAGATTCCCTCATCACTTTTGGAATCAAACTTTCTCAAATTCTCTCTATCTCTCAGAATGTAACACTTGCTGCCAAACACACGAAAGTACTTGATAGTAGCCCGTTTACCTTTCTAGGTCTCATAAGGTGTCATATCAGTTTTAGGTCTAAAATAAACTCTATTTACAATGTGACACGCAGTGTTGATTGCTTCACCGCCAGAAATGCATAGCTAGTCCCTTACCATGAAGCATGACTCCAGCCATTTCTTGAAGCACACGATTTTCCTCTCAATTATCCATTTTGTTGTGGAGTGATCGACGAGGAGAACTCATGATGGATTCCCTCCTCTAAGCAGAAGTTCTCAAGATTAGAGTTTTCAAACTCTTTTTCATGATCACTACGAATTCTTGACATAGTAAAGTCTTTCTCATTCCTAAGCCTTTTGCACAATGAAATGATAAGATCGAACACCTTAGTTTTATCTCTCAACAGCTCAATCCATGTATATCGAGAAAAGTAGTCAACCACAACAAAGATATAGCGTTTACTACCAAGACTTTCGGTCCTAGATGGTCCCATTAAGTCCATATGGAGTAATTAAAGTGGCTTAATTGTCAAGATCTTAGAAGTTTGTTTATGAGTTACTCTAGGCTATTTATCTTGGTGACACGGCCCACATAAAATGTTATCAATATTTTCACGCTTAGGTAAACCATTAACAAGTTCTTTCTTGGTGAGTTTAGACAAACGTTTATAGTTCATATGACCAAGCCATTGATGCCAGAGTTCAGTTATATCAATCTTGGCACTACTGTACGCGTAGTTGGAATTAGGAAGAACTCCATAACAATTATCTGAAGTTCTTACATCTTCGAGGACAATGTTACCAGTAGAATCATGCACGGTACATCTTTTGTGGACAAAGCTAACCTCGAAATCAGCATCGCATATTTTACTAATGCTTAACAAGTTGGACTCTAACCCTTTTACACAAAGCACATCTAAGATAGCAGGTAGTCCAGATATATTAACAACACCTTTTCCTAAAATGGGTGCAGTAGCTCCATCCCCAATGTAACCAGACCGCTGTTCCAATCATTGCGAGAAGAGAACAAGGCTTTTGTTACCACACATATGTCTGGAACACGTACTATCAAGATACCACATAGAGTTATTTTGAGCTTTAAGCGCAATGCGGGCAACATAACAATTCAACTGACCATCTGACCTAGGGAGGTCACTCTTCTGTACCCAAACCTTCTTAGAAGTAGAAGTGATTCTAGTTAACAAAGTCATCATCTCTCAGTCAAATAGCTAACCTGATTAGCGAGAAATCTTAACTTTTACTTCTAGTCATAAGTTTACGACACCTAAGTCTTATGTGTCCCAGAGCGTTACAATGGTGACAAGTGGGAATGAACCTAGGTTCAAACCTGTTCGGAGGTTATTGTCGATATGTAGGATGATTGACCATACGCTGTTTAGTAGGTCTTGATCCTAAAATATTTTTGCCCTTTGGTTCAAGATACACAGTATTCTGAGCTTTGTTAGTGGCCGGGATGAAAGTAGTCTTGAATGTACTAGCAATAGTATTATCATTTTGAACATACCTCGGAACGTGCCTATTTCCAGCAGGCTCATTCATCCCCAACAGATTATCAAGTTTCTCCGTACCACTCATGAAGGACTGGAGTTGAGTATTAGATTTCTCAAGATCACTTGTAAAGGATTTAACTTTGACTTCCAAGTTCTCATTAACAAACTTCAACTCACTCAAATTTTTGATAGAGTGCTGAAGGTCACCTATGAGTTTTTCTTTCTCTCTTTCAAGATCATTTACTTTTTTCAATATAGCTTTATTGACCTTTATTATTTTAAGACTCTCCTCAAATAGTTCACGATACGATTCGTGAATATCAGGTTCATCCTCAAATTCTTCCTCCGATTTCTCACCCTGTTCATCATTTTCAATCTTTTCATTTTCCTAATCAGATTCAATAGTAGCTATAGATGTGAAGGCCATATAATTTTATTTATCCTCACCACCAGATGTATCACTCTGAGTACTCGAATCTAATTCATCATCGCACAAGGTCATTGCTTATGCCTTACGTCTTTCTTTATTCGAACTCTTTTTCAAGTTAAGACATTCATTCCTATAGTGACCGTAACCCTGACATTCATGGCATCTAACTGATTGAGTTTCTTATTAGAAGTCCTAGAGTTACTCTTTTTATGCTTATCTTTCATGAATTTACTAGGGACTTTATTTTTCCATTCTTGAGGCTTTCTCCTATTCATCATCAGTTGACTCACTTTCTTCTTTTCTAACAGTGTTCATGCTTGTGGATTTAATCTTTTTAGGTTGAAAAATGGCATGTTCATAGGTTTGAATGGATCCTACACGTTCTTCTATCTTAACGACATCTAAGTCCTTACGTTCTTCAATCACGATTCATCGTCCTTTATTCTAATTTCTTCAAACCTAGAGGTTAACATCTGCAATTTAGAATTTTTAACCGTTTTAGTTCCCTCGTGTGTGGTTTCTAAGATGTCCTAAACTTCTTTAGCAGTCTTACACATCGAAACTCTCCTAAACTCTTAAGTAGACACATCCATGAACATGGCATGGATGTCATTACTGTTCCAGTTACGCTCAACTAAGTCATCTTTAGTCCAAAGTGAAATATCAGTAGGTGTAACTACACCAGTAACAATGGTTGAAGGTGCATCCACCTAGTTTGAATGCTAATCTAGATACATTCATCCAATGCTTTAAGGAAGGCTCTCATTCGAACTTTCCAATAATCATAGTTTCTTCCGTTGAAAAATGGAGGCACAGACAATGATTGGTTCATCTAGAATAAATTAAGGGCCATGAATCGAAATAAGGTTTTGATACCAATTGAGAATATGAAGTTCGACCCAAACTACATCTAGATGGGGGTGAATAAGAGATTACGCAGAATTTAAAACTTAATAATTAATTAGTAACAAGTCACTATTAATTATCTCAACATGACTAAGCGTACAATTCAAATTTTTCTATGTTGAATTACCGCAATTATGAAAGCAATAAAATAACACAGAGTTGATCATGGAGAAACCCCAATTGGGTAAAAACTCCGGGCACTTTGCTAGTCAACAATTCACTATAAATGACTTATAACTTACGGTCTGCCAGACTAGACGATGACACATATTATCTGACCTCCTGACTGCAATTTCAGCTGCTCTTCTGGATTTCGCGCTCCTGCACCAACTCCAACCTGTTATTTCCAAAGCTCTCGTAGATTGCGCTCTCCTGTAGAAACTTTCAGCTTTTCAAAATCGTCTATCTCCTGTGGATTAACGAAGAACACCGCGTTCTTTAATGACTAGAACTCCAGTCACCTTCCTTTGATCTTCAGAAACTCTGACAAATATGAAGGAAGTAAAAGTTTGGTATTTGGATTGTGAAATTGCGTTTTCACCACCAAGAACAAATCACAATATAAATAATATAGGTTAAGGAATGAATGTACCAGATGAAAAGCCTTTAAAAAATGAATTCAAAAATTCTTGGATAACACAGTCGCTCGAGCGAGGGATGAGAGATAGTAGAGCGAAAGGTTGTCGCTCAGCGAAGGTGAGACGATAGGCCGGTGACGCAATTTCTGTTTTTGACGTTCGAGCCAAACTTTGACGACAATCTAGCAAAATTTCGACACTGTTTTCCTTCTTTTCCATTCTCGAACCCTAGACCTAATATAACATAACTTTCACTAATTGTACATTACTCATTGACTTTTACAACATATTTATTTTAGTCCTTTTTGTTCACAAATTTGCCAATTACATTAAATACTTAAACAATCAAATTCACCTGTGAATTTGAAGTGCATTTGATGAACACATTTCAAAAAAATGAGCTATATTAATTTAACTAACTGGGCTAATTGATGTAGATGTGATCAATATCAAGCAACAATAATTTAACACAACGCTTAGTACGTGATTTATGTTGTGCTCAAGATTTCAACAGTAAATATGAGTTATAGTATAAAGTCATGAGATACTTTGTCAAAATAAAAATAAAAGGTCATGAAATACCATGGCAACATATCCTTGATTACCCTCTACATATATTACTATAAGAGATTGTAAATAATAGTAAATTTAAGGACCATTTCTTGATATGGTGGAACATTGTGGAGAATCAGGTCGATACACGTCTCACGCTCTTTTGATCATCTAAGGGTATTAAGAAAAACTATTGTTTGCAAACACTCAAATGCATATGATTTCATGAGGGCGGTTTTTGGTGATTTGAAATCGGGATATGTAAAACACTCATGTAAGCCCTTGATAAGCGACATGTAATAAAACACAATAAAACATGCGATCAACAAATCATCGATACCTATATACGAATAATGATCGGATCGAAAAATCGAAAGCATCGTAGAAATGTTAAGGATTCCGTATGCGTAGAGTTTGGCGGCATCTATGGAAAAAAACTCATATTATTCAAAAGTCATAGTGAAAATGATAAAGCTGTAATGAGAGTTTAAATAACAAGTGTACAAAGTAAAACCTAAAGTTTCAAAAGACGTCATTGTCCTTATATAATTAAAGTACTTGGAAATAAATAAAACTTAAAAAATTACCAAAAAAATGATAAGTCTACGGCGAAAGTTTAAATAATTAAAATAAAAAATGAAATCTTGTAAAAGACCTAAATGCCCTTTCATAATTAAAGTCATTGGATATAAAACAAAAATTAAGAAGACAACGGAAACATTATAAATCTGGCGACCCTCTCGAAATTTTTTAAGTTAGTCCATCTTTAAAATTTAGAATTTGATCCATATCTATTCCGATGTCGATACTCATTCTCCTTCTAGCTCTAGCTTGAGAAAACATGACTTTCACCCATTCAACACCTCCATTACTCCTTTATTATACTTTTTTCTAAGCATATGTCGATCATATATACCATTAATTGACCATGTCATACACTTGTATGCCTGTAACTTTTCATTTTGTAAGTTAGCCCCTACTTGACCCTCATTTTTGGGGGAAAATATGTCTTGAAATAGTGATTGTTCGGAAAATTTGTGGTTAAAAAATGGGAAAAATATTTGGGTTTGTGTAGCATTATTTTATAGTAGAATATGTGGTTGAAAATGAATTTTGGAAAAAATAAAACTCAAATAGGGGCTTAATAAAGCGTGTTTCTTTCTTCAACTACACCACATACCCAACGTGACCTATGAGCTGCCATCTTTAAAGAACTATATTTCAAAGAAAAATAAATCCAGTTGTGTTCTTCATCCTCCCTTGCATTTCCTCCCTAGGGTCCTTCTTCCACCATCGTGACTCTTCCTGTTCTCTTCCATATCACTCCGCCATGCTACTTTCCTATGCAGAACAAAAACCCTCTGACAACTCGATACCTCACTTCTACAAATGAACTATCATTAGAATCCCAAATACCAGATCCATGTCTAGCAGTGCAATGGGTCGTAGTGGTGGGGGTTAGCGATGGTGGGAATCTGTCGATAATATCGATGTTCATGGCCCAAAATACCAGATTTAGATCCAAATATAACAGTTGTGTTTATAGTGGTAATGGGATGCAGTGTTGGTTGTGTATTATGATGGTACTAGAGGATCCGATGGTGTTCAGTGTTGGATGTGGTGTTGAGTTGTGTAGTGTTTGTATGAAATCCACAAGCGTACAAGATTGTTGATTAGTAATAATATAATGAGTATAGTATCATTTCACGAGGAATAAATCTTAAATTGAATTCTATTTATTCGTTATCAAATTCGAATGTAAATTTCATAAAA
>CAIGRR010093089.1:0-13458 GCA_903798365.1 Fraxinus sp. 1973-6204 | reverse complement strand
TCTTTTGGGCATTGAAACACATTTGTGCCGCATCCAAAGATTTCACCTAATTTTTCTGCGAAGTAGAGATAAAGTGCCGAAAATATTCTTCCAATATAGAATTGAAAAGCTCTATCTATCCGTCAGATTGTGGGTGAAAACTAGAGCCCATGTAATTGTATGCGTGGATCATATAGAGTGAAACACAAGAAGTTTACTGGATCAAAGTGGTCGATACCGAAGCGGAGTGGAGTGAAGGGAGTGGAGCACACCCCTCCGTGCAGTGCGCGGAGAGAAGTTTCAAAGTGTGCATATAAAAAGAAAATCCCTTCGTATGGAATTGAGGTGAAATGGAATTGAACTCGCGACCTTCAGACTAATCTGTGAGTCTCCCAACTAAACTATCCAATTGTTGGCAAAATCTACCCGTTTTCCGCGTTTTGAAATTTTGGATTGGTTTTAACTGAAAACAACAAAAGCAACTTTTTGGCGTTTTCTTTGTAAATCTTAAACTCATTTTTGGAAATTCGTTTCTAAAAATATGTAAGTAAACATGTTTTCAGTGTTTTCGAAAACTGAAAACTGAAAATGATTTAAAAACAGTAAAGAGAACACACCCTTAAGCCATGTTTGATTGTTCTATATTTTCCATAGAATATGTAAATTAAATTCTATTTTCACATTTTTGCATGTTTGATTGACTAAATTTTTCATGGAATTGATTTTGCACATTTTCTCAATTTTATACATTTTCTTGATTTTTGAGGAAAAGCTTTTCCCATGGATTTGGTGGGAAAAGCTTTTCTAGGCAGTTTTTTTTGGGCAATGGAAATAAATTATATCCACAATTGTAACAAATTTTATCCCTTTAATAGATAATTTTCTTGAAAAATAAAGTCAAACGAATACCAAAAGATCCAAAATTTCAATATTCTCCAGGTGGATAATTATACAAATCAAACACAATTATTTTATTGAAGGAAAAGTGGAAAATTTCAATATTTTCTAGCCAATCAAACACAATTATTTTATTTAAGGGTGTGTTTGAGCCATATTATTTTGTAAGAACATATTCTGGAATAGTAAATTGATAGAGAATGTGTGGTTGAAATAGAAAGAAAAGTTATATGTGATGAAAAATATTATTTTATTGAAGAATTTGTGGTTGAAAATGAATAGAATAATGAAAATGAAAATTTTAATGTGTACCAAACAAGAAATTAATTGACAATTCTCACTAAAACAAATTTTAGGCAATTCAAATCTCTAAAATTCATTTTCTTTTCACCTAATTCCATTCTTGCAAAACAAACTCTTAGTTTTTAAAAAAACGAGGGCTCAAATAGGGGCTTACTTTTAAACTTTTTTTTGTTATCAAAATCCAATATTTTATTTTTTTATTTTCGTTTTTACAATAAACTTTGTAACACAGTGTGTTACATTCTATAAAATTATGTTACACACTTCACCATCTGATTTTCATCGTCGTTGTCACCATCACTTGAAATATGTTAAGCATGTTTTGTAAGATTTTTATTCTTATTCATAAAACAATAAAACAATGAACCATAATTCTAGATTTTGCCCATGTTTGAGTTACATTATTTCCACAAGAATGTATTTTTTTGTTTAATGTGATGACAAATATATGGTTGAGAAAGAAGGAAAAATTATTAATGTGATGAAAAATATTATCTTATTGAAAAACGTGTGATTGAAAATGAATAGAAGAATGAAAATGAAAAAAATAATGTGGCTCAAACATGGGTTTTATATGAAATAAAAAGCCTTAATTTACTATTTTTAAAAAGACAAACTATAGGAAAGTAATCAAAATAAATCTCCTAATTATTAAAATAAGGAAATAGATAATAAAAGCTAATTTCCCTCTGATTAATAAAAGTTCCATTTTAACAACTTAAATAATGAAGTTTAGTCACAAAATGTTGGTTTCTGTATAGAAAAATCATTTTATTTTCCAAATTGTGACACGATTGATTGTGTCAGCATATTCCGCCCCTGTTTGGTGCACATTTTTGCTCCAAAAATGTATTTTTTTGGTTGATCTGATGGAGAATATGTTGTTGAAAAAGAAAGAAAAGTTATTGATGTAATGAAAAATATTTTTTATTAAAAAATGTGTGGTTAAAAATGAGTATAAGAATGAGAATAAACAAATAATGTGACTCAAACATGGACTGTCACTATCGAGCACCAACGTCACTATGACATTGCCCAATAAAATTATTGATGCCACCAAAAAATCGCACATGTTGATTTCTCGAGCTTGACGATCGAGAACAAGATCTTCCAGTACCTGAAACAAAGGTGTCGAGGTGTGACCTCATCACCCCTCCAATGCTTAAGTCAGAAAGGGAATTTTTAGAGAGAATATATGCTGGAAGTATGCATGTAAAAACGTACCTGAATAATGAATGAGAATTGTTGACCCCTAAAAATGTTTCCAACAGATGTCGGGCTCACTCGTGTACCTATAAGCCAAATCCAACACGTTAACGCTGGTCAACGGTCAAGACGGCTCCGAAAATTAAACGTGGGAGTGACTCGACGACACAAGACGTCACTGTTCGGACTCTGGCGAGATGAACGAAACACGATTGTATAAGAAACCAATCGATAAAGAATAAGATTCGTGGTTTAAATATGATAGTGGATGAGAGAATAATATAGCTCCAAGTATTAGGAATTTCATTATCCCTTTATTGTTACATGGTGGGGGTATTTATAGCATTACAAATTAAATGGTGACCTTTGGATCAATTTACACGTGGCCTCATCTCCTCAGTCAAGACATCAAATCTTAGCCATCAAATTAACTCTACTAGTCTAACAAGGCTTTAAATGTTCTTACATTGACAAGACATGACATAAGTATACTTTTCTCAAAGTCACATCAGTCATTCACATAAAGATCTTCATCATTAACACATCTGCACATGTGGGCTGTCGCCAACTTCGGATCCTTAGAGCCTCGGAGTGGCAGGGCCTCGGCTACAAGGATGACTTCAGATAATGGGTGGGCCTCGAAAAGGCTGGAACCGTTTGAGTTATGATTCCACGTGGTAGCTCTTTACATATGGGTCGTAACAATAGTCCCCCAATTCCATGTGTGATTATTTATGTCATGCGTGGACTTTAGTAGTGAAGTTTTTTTTAGAGAGAATTTAGAGAATAATATGGTGACATTAGTCCCCCAAATCCGGGCGCAGATATTCATACTGGGTTTAGGGAATTTATGGCAACATACTCGCTTACCCTAAAACAAGAGCATGTGATTGCTATATGAAGTCGTTGAGGTCGTGAGGAAATCCTTTTAGAGCAAAGGCGAGTTCATAATAGAACTGGCCGAGGCGAAAATCCTTTTGGAGCGAAGGCGAGTTCATAATAGAACTGGCCGAGGCGAAAATCCTTTTGGAGTGGAGGCGAGTTCATAATAGAACTGACCCTTTGGAAAGGGAGTTTTTCAAGTACTGGAGCAATGGGACCAACTGTCGAAGCGGGTGTGCGACTTAATTGTCATGGATATCGGTGCACATGATTTGACGATTTCGCATGTTTCCAAGGTGGGCTGGTTGTATCGAAACTATTCCCAATATGCATATGGCCGTTTGCACTTAATACACAATGATGGCTAATCATTAATGCGCGCAATTTCAGGGGAAATAGCCACGCGCCTAGCTCCGTTTTGGTAAGAACGCACAGATCTGAGGTGTTAAAAATATAAACCATTTGAATTCTACGGCGTAGATCGATTGGAATGTTGACACTTCATATCAACTAGGGTTTTATCCAAAGGCTAGGTTTGAGCCCTCACTTCGTATAAAAGCCAAAATCTTGGTCATGCTACACTTTATCTCTGTGAAATATTCATCAAACCCTTCCAAATTTTCTTGCTACCAGTGGATACTTCGATCACCATTTTCCGACGAGTCATCTGGATCTTTGTTACCTTAGGTATTTCCTAGTGAGAAGAAAGGATTTCTCAACTTTCATAATCTTTTTGTACTTTTCTATTTTTTCCTTTATTCATCATGTCTATCGAAGCATCTATGGCCATTACGGTAGCTAGGCATGGGGAGGAGTCTGTGTCGGGGGCCTCGAATGAGTGGTACAGTATGACGGAGGAGCTCATAGATTACGAGGCGGGTTGGGGGGCAACAAAGATCCCATCTTACATTATTTTTTCCAAATTAGCTGAATTTAGCGAAACTTACTACATACCCCATTATGTAGAGTTGATAGCTCCCGAGTCTCACGAACGAGCCTGTTTTTTGAGGCCAGGATGTGTAGCATTTAGTGAACACATGCTCAAAGCTGGTGTGTATCTGCCTCTGCACCCTTTTTTTAGGGTGGTGTTGAGGACCTTTATGTTATCCCCCACCCAAATTTTACCAAACGGGTGGAACCAGGTAGTAGGGGCATACTTCTTGTGGAATGAGGTCTCTCTAGGCGAGGACATGCCTTTACATGTCTTCGAAACCATGTTTCACGCTAGAGATGTAGGAAAAGACGACTCCAAGGGGTGGTACCACCCCTTGGGGATCCCACTCAGCCTTCGTAGTTGGGCTCATCACTTCTATCAAGGGATGGAAGGAGTCCTGGTTCTGGGTTAGGGGCAGGTGGCAACTAGTTGATGNAAGGGGTGGTACCACCCCTTGGGGATCCCACTCACCCTTCGTAGTTGGGCTCAACACTTCTATCAAGGGATGGAAGGAGTCCTGGTTCTGGGTTAGGGGCAGGTGGCAACTAGTTGATGGAGATGCCGTCCCAGCTTGTACTGTGCCGACCCAGTACTACGAAGCCTGTGAGTGTTGTGTTACAGTTTTGCTGTATTACGCTAGATTTGTTGACATTAATCCTTTCTTTTGCCTGTTTGCAGATTCAAGTACCAGGTACAAGCTTTCAGAGGTTGAGTGGGATGTTATTGAAGACATTTACAAACGGTCAACGAGGCTCCGGAGCTTTACCTATCTTATAGAAAGAAAGCAGTACTTTCTTGACTTTGGACTGATGGCTCCCAAAGGTAAGGGGTTGTAGTGATAACTTTAATAGTCTACTTGGCCTCGGTAATTTATAACTTTTATCTTGGTGTTTGTAGATAAGTTCGCCAGAAGTAGTATCTAATACCGGATATGGCCAGTATTACGAAAGCCACTGCCACTGTTGGTGCCAGGGCCTCGAAACCCTCCTCCGGAGCAAAGCAAGTGAAAGCGAGGCTTGAACGCCTTAGCAAGAACAAGTCAGAAAAGGGGGTGAGGGAAGAGGCCTCAACTGAGGCTCCGAAGGAGGGTCGGCCTAGTGCAGACAAGGGCAATGCAGTGGCGTAGGAGCTCCAGAAGAAAAGGAAGCTGGCCCATACAAGTGGGTCTTCTATAAATTTTGGGGCCTTTGTGTCCTAAGGTGAAAAATGAGCTTCGAAGCAGCCAAAACTTCTACAATCGTTAATTGACGCTGCTAAGGGGGTACTGGTTCGGAAGGCCAGTGGAGAAGGGCAGAAGGAGAAATTACCCTCTGAGGCTACGAAGAAGGCCCCAGTTGAAAAAACTTAGGGAAGTCTGGGAACTTCTTGGGAGCCAGGGACGATAAAATAGCCCCTACAGTCGTTGAGATGCTGTCGCCCGAGGTGAGGGTGCTACCGAAGTGTTCCACAAATTCTGGAATGAGAGGTGGTAGAATTACGTAGCTACCTGTGACGCCGTAGACCTCACAGCCATTTTGGTGAGCCAAACTGCTAGGGCCTTTGGGGCGGCTCTCGAGTGCCAAATAGTGATGTCTGATATCCAACAAAGGAATAGAGCCTTATTTGAGAAGGTACAAACAGTGGAGGTAGAGCTGAGGAAAGTGAAGGCGGAGGATGCTGAGTTGAGGGCTCAAAAGGTGGAGGATGAGGCCAAGCTGGAATCTGCCCTCTCTGAAATGGAGGCATTGAAGAAAGAGGTTCACGAGTCTCAGGGCGAGGTGGCCGCGTTGACTAAAAAGGTTGAAATTTCTAACAACCACCAGAAGGTCACTGTTGAGGCCCTGGAGAAGGTGAACCTGGAGCTTATTGGTTGTAAGGACTCCAACAAGTTTATGGAAGAGCAAATAAGGTAGTATGCCTCAGAAGTGAAGAAATACTAGGTCGATGTTCTTGAAGCGGGCGAGATCGCGCTGAAGAACTACATTGCTAACTTTGATCTCACCGAAGAGTATCGTCGCTTCGCCCTTTACTGGAAGAGGGTCGCCTATAATGAGATGATTGAGAGGGCTGAGGAGCTTTATCCTGAGGTGGACGTCTCTGGACTTAAAGCAGATTTTCTTGTTGATGAAGTTCCTCAGACCACAGCTGAAAGGGCGAGGTTGTTGAAGTGGACGACGAAAACAAAGCCCCTGAAGTTCCCTAAGTCCTTCTAGCTGAGGCTTCTGTTGACGAGGCTCAAGCTTCCGCTGATGCTCCTCCCAGTGAGGCTCAAGCTCCCCCACCCCTTAGCTCCAAGCAGTTGTAAACTTTTGCATTGCCTTAGGTGTCTTTATATAATTACATCATCTATTGATGAATGAAATTTGTATTGTTTACATTTAATTGTTTTTTCTTCCAAGTAGTTGGCCTTCAGCAATGTAATTGTTGAAACTAATTATAAAACATGTAATCTGAGTCTCTTCTGGGGTAAATTTCCATGATTAAATTAGACTTCAATTATGAGCTTCTAGTTAAGATGTTCGAATGGATCGTTTGGACTTAAAAATATATTAACTTGAATAGCTCGAAACATCTTAACTGTAACTAGACAACCAACTTTATGTGGCTCTTTTAAACGAGACGTGTTGTACGTTTAGGAGCCCAAGCGAGGTGGTTCTTTTTTGTAATCCAACCTCTTCTAGGCTCCCGCGCTTGATGATTTTCCTAACATAAAGCATTTATTTATTTACAAAGGTTGGGAGGAACTCCCAGCCTGGGATTACATTCACTGATAGTACAGTCGTAAGTGCTTAATGTTCTATGGATGAGGTTGGACCTTGCCATCCATGTCCTTGATCCAGTAGGGACCTTCCTAGTTAGGTCCTAAGGTACCCACCCCATGTTCCTTTGAAGATAAGAATACCCTGCGAAGCACCAGGTCGTTTATCCGAAAGGACCTTTTCTTTACCTTAGTATTGTAGTACCGGGTCATCTTCCTTTGGTAGGCAGCTAGCCTTTGCTGGGAGTCATTTCTTTTCTCTTCAAGGAAATCAAGCTCGCATCTTCTGAGTTCATCATTCGATATCTCATTAAAGCTCAATCTTCGAGGAGAGGGCAAGCCTACCTCTACCTGGCTCATAGCCTCGACGCCGTAAGTCATGGAGAAAGGAGTTTCACCGGTTAGCGTCCTGCTTGTGGTTCGGATAGCCCATAACACCTGAGCTAGTTCGTCTACCCAGGCTCCTTTGGCTGTATCTAACTTCTTCTTCAGAGTGTGCTTTATGGTTTTGTTTATAGCTTCGACCTAGCCATTGGCCTGGGCGTGATGGGGGGTGGAAAAATGCTTCTTAATCCCTAGCTCTTCGCAAAGGTCCCTAACCTTCTTATTGTCGAATTGTTTCCTATTGTCTGAAACAATTGAGTGGGGAATACCAAACCGACATATTATGTCTTTCCACAAGAATTTTGAGGTATTGGCTTCAGTGATCTTTGCCAGGGGCTCGGCCTCTACCCACTTAGTGAAGTAATCAATAACAACAATGGCGAAGTTGGCACCTCCTCTGCCCTTTGGTAATGGGCCAATAAGGTCCACACCCCATTTGCTAAAGGGCCAAGGGCTAGGCACTGTGGTAAGCTACTGGGAGGGTCGTCTTTGGATGTTGGAGAAACGTTGGCACCTGTCACATTTTTGAACGAATTGGAGGGTATCCTTTTTCAAAGTTAGCCAATAGTACCCTTGCTTAAGTACCTTCCTCGCTAAAGCAAGCACTTCCGAGTGGTTGCCACAAGCTCATTCGTGGATCTCCCAAAGCACATAGTCAGCCTCTTCTCTTCCTATGCATCGGAGGAGAGGCGAAGAGAACCCTCGCTTGTAAAGAACATCATCCACCAACATAAAATGGGCAAACCTTCTTCTTAGCTTGTAGGCTTCTTCTTTGTTGTCTTGCAAGGTTTGGTCCTTGAGGTAGGATATGAGAGGCTCTATCCAGGTTGGGGTTCCTTCGACCCACATCACCTCTTCTTTAGAAGTGGATGGCCTCAACAAGTGCTCTATCGGTACCACTGCCAATAGCTCTGAATCCTTGCTGCTTGCTAACTTGGATAAGGCATCCGCGTGCGCATTCTCCGCGTGAGGGATTTGACTTAACTCGAATTGTTCAAAAGAGTGAAGCAAGTTCATCACCAATTTTAGGTAAGCTGTCATGGCCTTGTCGCGAGCCACGAAGCTGCCATTCACTTGACCTACAACAAGTTGGGAATCACTATTGATGAGCAGCCTCTTTACTTGCATTTCCTTGGCCAGCCTTAATCCGGCAAGGAGGGCCTCGTACTTAGCTGCATTGTTGGTGGCTTTAAATTCGAATAGTACAATACTGTTCAATTTGTGCCCTTCAGGGCTCACCAGCACCACCCCCACACCTGAGCCCATATCACCAGAAGAGCCATCTACGAATAGGTTCCAGGTGGGAGGCTCAGGGGATTCCGTTGCTTCGTGAACTTCTGGGACATTGGTAAATTCAGCCACAAAGTCTGCTAAGGCCTGGCCCTTGATGGATGTTCGTGTTTTAAAGAGGATCTCAAATTCACTCAACTCCACTGCCCATTTTAACAATCTCCCTGAGGCATCAGGCTTTTGTAAGACTTACCTGAGTGGGAAGTTGGTTAGCACGTGAATTGTATGGGCTTGGAAATAGGGTCTCAAATTCCGGGATGCCGTTATCAATGCCAAAGTCAATTTCTCCATATCGAAGTAATGTGTCTCAGGAGGTAATAGGGCTTTGCTAATGTAATAGACCGACAATTGAGTCGAACACTCCTCCCTTACAAGGACAACACTTATGACCTCATCAGAGACGGCCAGGTATAACTGTAAAGGTTCTCCAGGCTTGGGTTTTGACAGGAGAGGGGCCTGTCCCAGGTGTTTCTTCAGCTCCTGGAAGGCCTCTTCATACTCCTCGTTCTATTGAAACCTCTTGTCCCCCTCCCCCCTTTAATATCTTAAAGAATGGAAGGCACTTGTCGGTTGCTTTAGATACGAAGCGGCTTAAGGCAGCCATTCGACCAGTTAGACTCTGTACTTCTTTAGGCTTTTGTGGGGATCTCATTTCAACCAACGCCTAGATTTTCTCGGGGTTAGCCTCTATGCCTCGTTGGTTGACCATGTATCCTAAGAACTTGCCTGACGCAACTCCAAATGCACACTTGAGGGGGTTCAGCCTCATGTTATACCTCCGTAATATTTGGAATGCGTCGTTGAGATGGGATATGTGATCACCAACCTTTAGGCTTTTTACAAGCATGTCGTCCACATAGACCTCCATTGTGTTGCCAAGCAAATCAGCGAACATTTTGTTCACGAGCCTCTAGTAAGTGGCTCCAGCGTAGGCATTCATGAAGCTCAAGGACTCATGTCCTGCAGTGGAATCCACTAATTGATCTATTATTGGATGTAGGAAGCTGTCCTTTGGGCATGCTTTATTGAGGTCGGAAAAATCGATGCACACTCTCCACTTCCCACTGTGTTTCCTTACTAGGACCGGGTTGGAGACCCACTTCGGATAGAGGGCCTCTCTGATGAAACAATTCTTGATTAGCTTCTGCACTTCTTCCTTAAGAGCTTCATATCGCTCTGGATTTAGGGCTCTTCTCTTTTGTCGATGTGGTGTAACTTTGGGATCGATTTTTAGGTGGTGACAGCTAACTCCTGGGTCGACACCTACCATATCCGCATGCCTCCAAGCAAAGACGTCGTAGTTCTTGCACAGAAATTCCTTGAGCCTCACTTTAGAACCTGATGTGAGGCATCGGCCCACTTGTAGCAGCTTGGTAGGATCGGTCGAGTCAACTGGGAAACTTCTAGTTCTTCCATTGGGGTAGTTTAGGATTCGGCTTCAATGATGCGGGGGGTCAAGTTCGTCGTATGCAGACGCCTCCAAAGGAGAATCTGGGCCTATTACCCCTAGCACCATATTCAAGTCCCGAGGTTTCACTTTTTTCACGTCTTTTAGATAACATTCTCTCGCTCCTCTTTGGTCGCCTTTTACGGTGGCCACTCCCTGGTCAGTTAGAAACTTCATGCAGAGGTGGTGGATGGAAGTGACAGCCCCGAGCTCTTTCAAAGCGGGCCTTCCCAACATCCCATGGTAAGCAGACCTATTATCAACCACAAAGAATTCCATAAAGTTCAAAGTTGATAAAGGAGGCTCTCCCATTTCTACGGCAAGTGTGATTTTGTAACTTGGGATTCTGCTATCCCCCATGAATTCGTATAATAGAGTGTTGGTGGGGTCAGCTCGTGGTCCAAGATCATTTTGTCGAAGGTGGATCCAAAAAGTATGTTGACTGAGCTACCTTATCCACCAGTATCCATCTCAGTCCGTTCCGAGCCACAACAGCTCTCACGACTAGTGCATCACAGTGGGGGTAATGGACACCCTCTAAATCCTCATTAGTGAACACAATAGGAGGGGAGTGGCTTCTTCGGGAACTATTATCCACGATGTAGCTGGTCAAAGGAGGTCCCTTCGCTTCCCGTGCATAATTCCTTTGGGAATTCCTTGTTTCTCCGTCGACGTAGGGGCCTCCGAAAATAGTATCGATCTCGTGAATCGAAGCATTTTCTTGGCGGTTTCGATGGTCTCTTTGCTGTTGACCATTCCTGCTCCTGTCACTTTCACGTTCCCTTGTTCGTCGAGGTGAAATTTCTCGATGGTGGGAAGTGGCATCCTCTCTTCTGGGCCTCTAGTCGTGCTTCTGAGGGGGCCTACTTCTGAGGCGAGAATTATCTCGACTGTCATTTCGAGAGTCCATCCCCCTGGGATGTTAGGCAATATCCATGCAATCAGTCGTGTTGTGGTTGTACAAGCGATGGTAGATACAATACCCTTGAGCGTTTAGTGCGTTCCGAGGCCCTAAGCCTCTCTCCCGACCTCATCCCCTACGGGAGGCCTACTGCGTAGGCTGATTTGCGTTAGGGGCCGGCACGTCCTCGTAAGCTAAGGTTGGGACGGCATTCAGGGTGGTTGTGGCAAGTGCTTGGCCTGAACCTTGAACAACTTCATTGCCAGGTTGGCCCCATTGATGATCCATCAAGTGGGAGGTTGGACCTCTACCACGCTGCCTCTATTGGGGTTGGAGGCCTCTACTTTCCCTATTCCGATGATCTATCAATTTTTCATTAATAATTTCTCGTTGCATCATCTCCAGCAATGCATCGTAGGTGGTTGGATCCTGATTTTGCATATCTCTCCAGAACAAAGTGTTCATATTCAAACCTCCTCTTAGTGCAGATAACGCCTCATGATCAGTGACCTGAACACAATAGGTCATTTCGTCCGTGAAGCGAGACAAGAAACTCTTCAAAGTTTCACCGGATTGTTGCCTCATATCCTGAAGACGCTGAATGGGAGTCTCTCCTTCCTTGCTTACGACAAATCTCTTCAAAAAGGTGGCTTTGAATTTTGGCCAGCTGCAATAGCCCATTGTACCATATTTTAGCCGCTCTACTAAGAGTTAAGTGAAAAGCTCTGTATTTTACGGTTGGGTAGCGCCTCTTAGACTCATGTAAGTTTTATAGCTGTTCAAGTGTTTTGCTGGGTCGCCTCTCCTATCATATTTCGGTATTTTAGGCATCACATAGTGGCTTGGTACTTGGGCATTTCTCAACTCTCGCGAAAATGGTAAATTGTCATCATCGTCATCCAAGTCACAGGAGCTCTGTGGACATTCATAATTAGCTTCAGCGTCATGTCGAGATGGTGGTGCCGAGGGCCTTGCCTGGTCGCTGGCTCTCTCTCCCGGCCTGTGACGTTCGCGTCGAGAAGGTAACATCTGGGGGACACGCTCTTGCCTTTTCTCCGGTTCCCAAGTCTCAGGTGGTAGGGGCTGTGGCCTATTCCTAGTCGCTGGGACGTGTCTATGCCTTGGCTCGGCCAGACTCAGCCTATCAAACACACTAACGGATCTCTGAGGCCTATGTTCTGGTTCATACTCTGGAGAAAAGTTATCCTCCATGTTGAATGGGGCCTCGGTGGGTTGGCCAGAGGCATAATTGGATGACATATCAACTCCCACTTCCCTTTCTACAGGGCTCATTTTCGTATTACGCCTAGGAGGGTGAGCTCTTTGGCTCTGCATTTCCTCTAGTTGGTATTGCTCTTGCGGAGCATAGGGAGGAATTGGGCGGCTTCCATGGCCTCGCATTTGCATCAGGAGCTCTTGCATTTCCAAGTTTTGATTGGTGATGTTCCTCATATTGGCCGCCATGGTCGCCATTTCCCTAGTGAGCTGGGACGCTAACCTCCTTCCACCTTGTCTGTGATGGTGGTGGGGTCGAAGCCTAGTGGCTGGAGCTGATGTCGCTAGGATCTCATCACCAGTCTCCCTTACACGCCTCGGAGGGGAGTCTTCTTCCTAGCTCATTTCCTCTCAAACTGTAGAATTTAAAGGTTTAAGATTCCTCAACTCTGGGGGCTTCCTCTTGTTCTTTCTTCAAGAACAAATCCTTTTCTGAAAAGGGAGGATGCCCTAAAATATCCTTTCCAATAGCTTTTTTCCACGGGGCTGCTCGTGGTTATGGTGTAGTTTCCCACAGACAACGTCAATCTGTTGACCCCTAAAAATGTTGCCAACAGATGCCGGCCCACTCGTGTACCTATAAACCAAATCCAACACGTTAACTCTAGTCGACGGTCAGGACGGCTCCGATTATTAAACGTGGAAGTGACTCTACGACACAAGACGTCACTGTTCGGACTCCGGCGAGATGAACGAAACACGATTGTATAAGAAACCAATTGATAAAAAACAAGATTCGTGGTTTAAATATGATAGTGGATGAGAGAATAATACTCCAAGTATTAGGAGTTTCATTAGACATTTATTGTTACATGGTGGGGGTATTTAATATTTATAGCATTACAAATTAAATGGTGACCTTTGGATCAATTTACACGTGGCCTCATCTCCTCAGTCAAGACATCAAATCCTAGCCATCAAATTGACTCTACTAGTCTAACAAGGCATTAAATGTTCTTACATTGACAATACAAGACATAAGTACACTTTTCTCAAAGTCACATCAGTCATTCACATAAAGATCTTCTTCATTAACATATCTGCACACGTGGGCCGTTGCCAATTTCGGATCCTTAAAGCCTCGGAGTGGCAGGGCCTCAGCTACAATGATGACTTCGGATAATGGGTGGGCCTCGGAAAGCCTGGAACTATTTGAGTTGTGATGCCACGTGGTAGCTCTTTACATATGGGTCGTAATAGGAATGATGTATTTATAGTGGTAG
>CAIGRR010093065.1:0-14996 GCA_903798365.1 Fraxinus sp. 1973-6204 | reverse complement strand
ATTTGGTTAAGGAAAATCTTAAGTGATTTGCATCAAGTTCAAGTCAATCCTACTACAATTATGATTGACAATCAATCTGCAATTGCTGTGGCCAAAAATTCAGTAAATCATGGGAGAACAAAGCATATAAAAGTGAAATATCATGCCATCAGACAAGCTGAGAAAGAAGGAGAAGTGAATTTGCAATATTGTCCTTCACAAGTTCAATTGGCTGATTTGCTTACAAAGCCTCTAGCAAAATGTCGTTTTGATGCGTTGAAGCAACAAGTTGGAGTGTTACATAAAAGCTTCAAGGAGGAGAATGAAGGATGTGAAGCTTTTATTTAAAACTCAGCTAGACTATCTATTTATTTAAGCTACAGTAGAAAGTATGGTAGCCTGCAAAGCCATGTTTTATGGATAGTCTCTGTCTCTAGGTTCAGACTTTTGTGTACCTTTCCATGTAAAAAAAAATGAAGTCAGTGTAATAAGAAATCTGAAGAAAAAAAGAAAAACTGAGACTCTTTCTCTTTTCAAAAAAAGGCTGCAGTTTATCTCCCTGTTTTTTCCCTGTTTCTGGTTCTTCAAATCCATTGCTGTTTTTCTCCTTTATTCTTGAAGATGTTGTTGTGTACCTTTCCATGTAAAAAAAATGAAGTCGGTGTAATAAGAAATCTGAAGAAAAAAAGAAAAACTGAGACTCTTTCTCTTTTCAAAAAAAGGCTGTAGTTTATCTCCCTGTTTTTTCCTTGTTTCTGGTTCTTCAAATACATTGCTGTTTTTCTCCTTTATTCTTGAAGATGTTGTGCAGGTTTTTATTTTGAGCTCTTCTACAGAGAAGGAATGAGCTAACAATATCTTACTCCCTTTGGATAATCAGATGCTACCACTTGTTGTCGAGCTTGTTGCACTCGTGTGCGCCCATAATATATTTCAGTCATTGTCCATAGATAAGCATCACCATGGCCTTCATTAATTGAATGACTAATATTATTAAATGAACTTCATCGCTGTCAAGATTCCTTATGCTTCAAGAACATTGAAGCATCATGTCATTGAGATCGGCATGATCCAAATTTTCAGCTTCAACTTCTGGCATTATGTGTTAACAGCAAATTATTGAAGGGTTGTCCCCTTTCTGTTTCAGATTCTTGGAGCATAAAACTCGTGCAATAAATAATATTTTATTTGAGTAATCAGTGGTGACGAGACATTGGATGTGCAACATATTCTTTCTGTTTCCTTTCATTCATCACTCTATATATAGGTTGTGCCAAGGAGATTGTTTTAAACATNGGTGACGAGACATTGGATGTGCAACATATTCTTTCTGTTTCCTTTCATTCATCACTCTATATATAGGTTTTGCCAAGGAGATTGTTTTAAACATCTTTCCTCAGGATTCAAATTCCACAAAAGTCTTAAAGACCATTCCTTTCACCAAAGAAAGATGGCTTTCCATGTTAGATCAAACAGTTTTCCATCTAAATCTCATCCAACAATTACTAATGTTGAAGATCATATCTACACGCTAAAATCCTCAAGAGAAGCATCAGTTTCAGCTTCTTCCATATGCACACAGTTGGCCAGCCTCAGAGATTTGCACGAAGACATTAATAATTTGATTCAACTTCCATCTGTCCAGCTAGCCCTCACCGATGAAACTTGTGGCAGTGAGTTGCTTGATGGATCTCTGAAGCTTGTCGACATTTGTGGAATTGCTCAAGATGTTATAATTTTGATGAAGGAATCTGTTCAAGAACTCCAATCGGCTTTGAGGAGAAACAGAGGCATTGATGCATATATGACATCAAGGAAAAATATTGACAAAATGGTTAAAAAGTGCATAAAAAATTTGAAGAGTTTCAAACAAAGCTCTGCAAACGAAGACAAAAATTTTAAGGTCATTGCAACCGTGCTAAAAGAATCACAAGTCATTGGCTTTTCTGTCCTCAAGTCTGCTTTGACCATTTTTGCGTCAAAGCAAAAAGCTTGGTTCCTGGTTTCCAAGTTCACCCAATCGAGCCTTGTATATTCTCAAACAGAAGAAGAGAGCAATGCGCAGGACTTGAATGCCTTGAACATCAACAAACTGCGAAAAGACATGGACGCGTTTTCTGTGCAATATGTCATGAAGCAGTTGAATGCTTCAGAAATGTCCATCCAGGAACTTGAAGAGAATCTAGAAGCCTTCTTTAGGAGTTTAGTCAAAATTAGAGTTTCTCTCCTTAATGTCCTGAGCCACTAGGCTCAATATAGTGAGCATTATTTTGTAAATCATTGTCAATATGGATATAATACAATCAATATTTTTGAACCTTCAACCCGTTTCTGTTGATCTGTCTGTCAAAATATATACTAATGAGGCATACAAGTAGATTTACTTTCAGGGACAGAACTTTCACTTTTTCTATTACCTTTAATTTCTACAACACTCTGTCAATCTGTTTATCTTATTTTAACATATTTCTAAGCACAACAGGCACTACAATTAATTGAAGCACATGCATCAGTTTAACTCAATTATTAAAAAACCAATGTGCTTTATTTTAGTAATGACAATATGATAATGCAACTGGCAGAAGCATTTATATTTCAGTAAGATTCCATTTTTTGAGCGGTTAATGCATACTCGTGTGCGCCCTATATTATATTCCTTCATTGTCCGAAGATAAGCAGCACCACAGCCTTAATGAGTTGAATGATCAATACTATTAATCAACTTCATTGATGTCAAGATTCCTTGTGCTTCAAGAGCAGGAGCGCATTATTTCACTGAGATCTGCATGATCCAAATTTTCAGCTTCAAATGCATGCATTCTCTATAAAGAATAAAACATTCAATTGCTGTCCCCTTTCTGTTTCAGATCATTTGAGCATGAAATTTTCATTCAATATTATGTTTATTTTCTAATTACTTTCTTCATCTCTAAATATATAGTTTGAGTTAAAGGGATGTCTTTATCATCTTAGGACTCAAATTCTTCATATTTTTCAAAAACCATTTACCAAAGAAAGATGACTGGATATTCTGCAACCTCCAAAGCAAATCAATTCCCACATCCAATCGAAGACTTTTCCATCTAGATCTCAATGATAAATTCCCACAGGGAAAGAAAGCTTTAAAGTAAATGAACAATTCTCAACAAACTGTAGTTAATTGCCTATAAAAAGTACAAAGAGTGTTGTGTTCCTTAAAGGTGGGGTTCTAGTGAAAATGAAGATTTTTGCCTCTTTAAACGATAAAGTGTAGATAACTGTTAAAAAAGGTGGGGTTTGAATAAAGAAGATTTATTCGACGGCTACGGCTAAAGATATAACCATTGTTGTAGGAAGATTTTCTTCGATGTGGTGTAGCTTGTCGAATCAAAAGTGTCTATGGAAGCCTAATACATCCTGTTACGTAGCATACCTAGGGGAAAGGATGGTTAATTTTCAAGATTAATGCTATGTAGCACCACTGGAGCTAAGAACCCTAGTGTATGTGGTAGTGATGCGTTGAGTTGCACACCAAATTAGGGCAGAAGTCTTGACAAGTGGCACTGACGATGTAAGTTTTGAGAGTCCTAATGCGAGGACATCCTGTGGCATATGTCCACAGCTGCGCATCAAATTGAGTTAAGGCACAAGTCTTGAAAATTGGCACTAAGAACATAAGTTTTGAAAGTCCTAATTGAGAGCGCCTCAAAACGTTAGTCTAAAGGCCCTTTTTTTTTTTTTTCCTTCAAAATAGTGATTGAAGGCCTTCAATAATTTTTTAACAATGAAAATGATTTCTTTCAATGTTCTAGGAGAAAAATGATTTGTTTAAAAGATAAAATTAATGAATACATTCATGTTCTTAAAATACACATTACTATAATGTTACTAACATTTTTTTCCTTAGAGGTAGCTTTTAGAGAGAGATACTGAAATATGTTCATCACTTTCCGTTTTCTAAATAATGTCCACTTTTTCAAATTTCTGGTCTGTTATTTCACAGATACTCTTTTCTTCTTCAAAAGGGTTACCAAATACTTGCACATCATTTTTCTAGAAATTTCAAACCATCTAGGCATTCTCGATAAACTGGGCAAAGTGGACAAAAGTTTCTAATCCATTAGATCCCCCAGTCTTCGTCATCAATGTAGACAAAAAATTCTATATTGTCAAGAATCTCATCAACTATGCATATGGCACATTTTAAAAATATGCCACTACAGTCATTTTGTATGTTTGAATGACCATACTCCATATATAACAAAATTTTAGACTGGAACATACTTTACTTAGGCCTAAAAAGGTAGACAAGTTAGGAAGTTTCCTCTTTTTTAGGTGGTTCTAATTAGTAACTTATTCAAAGGCTTACAAGTATAATTTCAAGTAAATAACAATCCACTCGTGTGTGCAACATTTAATATCTTCTAAAGTTTTAAAATATTTCATCGAAAGTTGCATGCGAGAAGGGAAATTTTGGTGTGGCAGATGATGAATCTATGGACAATGAATTGCTGTCATGATTCCTTCTGTTTTCTGGTTCAACGTTGGCAGCATCGCATAGAGATCTACAAGATCCATTTAATTAGGATACACATACAATTTTTTAATATTTATGGTGGCCTTCCTGTCCAACATCAATGGAGACAAGGTATTCGTGTGCAGTCATATAATTGAATTACAACGATAGTAAGACATCATATGTCGTGGAAAATATTCTCTCTGTCCCTTCCAGTTCATCTGCCTATATATACCTGATTCAATTTTCTATTGATCATCCAAGTCAAAAATACTGTAGCTGATTCAACTTTGTATTGATCATCAAAGTTTAAGAATTAAAATGGCTTTCCATGTTAGATCAAACAGTTTTCCATCTAAATCTCATCCAGTAATTGCTGAAGTAGAAGATCATATCTTCAGGCTAAAGTCATCCCAAGAAGCATCTGTTTCAGCTTCTTCTAGATGCACACACTTGGCCAGCCTCACAGATTTGCAGGAAGATATTAATAAGTTGATTCAGCTCCAATCAGTCCAACAAGACATCGCCAACCAAAATTTGGCCAGTGAGTTGCTTGATGGATCTATCAAGTTCATCGAGATTTGTGGAATTGCTCGTGAAGTTGTATTTCTGATGAAAGAATCTGTTCAAGAACTCCAATCTTCTTTGAGAAGAAATAGAGGAACTGATGCATATATACATTCAAGAAAAAACATAGACAAATTGTTTAGAAAGTGCATCAAAAACTTTAAGAGTTTCAACCAATGTTCGACGACATTCTTAAACAAAGAAAACAATCTTAATGCCACTGGAACTATGCTAAAAGAAGCACAGGCCATTGGCTCCTCTGTGCTCAAGTCTGCATTGTCGATTTTTGCATCAAAGCAAAAAACTTGGTCCCTGGTTTCCAAGTTCACCAAATCAAGCCGGGTAGATTCTCAGAGAGAGAAAGAAAACAATGCTCAAGAATTGTATGCCTCGAACATCCACAAATTGCAAAAAGACGTGGACACTATATCTGTGACAAATGTGATGAAGCAGCTGATAGAATCAGAAATGACCATCCAGGAACTCGAAGAGAACTTGGAATCTTTCTTTAGGAGTTTAGTTAAAACAAGAGTTTCTCTTCTTAATGTCCTCAACAATTAGCCTTTAGTGATAATGCTCGTATACTTTTGTAATCATTGTCAGTCTTGATATAAATAGAGTCAATATTTTTGAACCTTCCATCCATTTTGTCGATCAATCTGTCTCTCTAAATATACTCTTTTCTTTGTTGGTACTTTACCAAGCATACAAGTACCTTAACATCAGCGCTTGAACTTTCACTTTTTGTATTGGCTTTAATGTTCTCTAAGAGGGCGAGGTTTATACGATGATTGGAAATGATCAGATAAACATTATAGACAAGATTTCGACTTTTTTACTTCTTTAGTATTATCAATTACCATAAACTTTTCATTACAAAACAAGTCATAATAGTTTGCGCATTTTGTTAATTGGTTTTAGCTTATGTTTAAATACATCAAGCACCTACAATTATTGAAACATATGGATGAGTTGAACTTCTAGAGTGCAAAAATGTTATTTGCTAAACTTAATTATTAGAGAAACAATTTTCTTAATAATATTCAATTATTACAATATGATATTGCAACAGCCAGAAGCAATTTATAGTTCTAGGCTGTCAAGATTCGACTTGTGCTTTATAATTGAATAGTTAGTGGATTAACAACAACAGTTTACATTGATCCCAATATTAGTTCCACCCTAAAGTTACAATTAAAAAGTTAAGACATATTTAAGCACGTAAAAAGAAGGGCCGTGATTGTTCCTTAATAGCAGTTTACTAGTGATTTTTCGAATTTTTTTACTCCCTTTGGATAATCAGATATTCCTATTTGTTTTCAAGCTGGTTTACGTGTACTCCTGTGCGCCTATATTGTATTTCCTTCACTTTTGGAAGATAAGCATCACCTTGCCTCCATTATTTGAATGATTAACATTATTATGTTCACTTCATCTCTGTCAAGATTCCCTATGCTTCAAGAACAGTAAAGCATCATTTCACTGAGATCCAATTTTTTAGCTTCAAATCCTAGCATTATGTGTTAACAACAAAATATTCAAACCTTGTCCCCTTTCTGTTTCGGATTCTTGGAGCATGAAACTAATGTGAAATAATATTTATCAGAGTTTCTAGCGGTGATGAGACACTTGATGTGCAACATATTCTTTCTGTTTCATTCATCTCTCTATATATAGGTGGTGCCAAGGAGATTGTTTTAAACATCTTTCTTCAGGATTCATAGAAAAGTCTTAAAAACCATTCCTTTCAACAAAGAAAGATGGCTTTCCATGTTAGATCAAACAGTTTTCCATCTAAATCTCATCCAGCAATTGCTAATGTTGAAGATCATATATGCCGGCTAAAGTCCTTGAAAGAAGCATCAATATCATCTTCTTCCATATGCACACAGTTGGTCAGCCTCAGAGATTTGCACGAAGATATTAATAATTTGATTCAACTTCAATCTGTCCAGCAAGCCCTTACTGATGAAACTTGTGCCAGAGAGTTGCTTGATGGATCTCTCAAGCTTGTCGACAGTTGTGGAATTGCTCGAGATGTTATAATTTTGATGAAGGAATCTGTTCAAGAACTCCAATCATCTTTGAGGAGAAATAGAGGCATGGATGCATATATGGCTTCCAGGAAAAAGATTGACAAAATGGTAAAAAACTGCATCAAAAATTTGAAGAATTTGGAACAAAGCTCTGCAAACAAGGACAACAATCTTAAGGCCATTGCAACCGTTCTGAAAGAATCACAGGTCATTGGCTATTCCATCCTCAAGTCTGCATTGAACATTTTTGCATCAAAGCAAAAAACTTGGTCCCTGCTTTCCAAGTTCACCCAATCAAGCCACATACACTCTGAAACAGAAGAAGAGAGCAATTCTCAGGAATTGTATGGCTTGAATATCAACAAATTGCGAAAAGACATGGACACAGTATCTGTGCAAAATGTCACGAAGCAGGTGAATGCATCAGAAATGACCATCCAGGAACTTGAAGAGAACTTAGAAGCCTTCTTTAGGAGTTTACTCAAAATTAGAGTTTCTCTTCTTAATGTCCTGAGCAACTAGCCTTAATTTAGTGATAATGCTCAATTTTGTAGATCATTGAAAATATGTATGTAATATAATCAGTATTTGTGAACATTCAACACATTTCTGTTTATCTCAACCAAGCATACAAGTACCTCTACTTTCAATGGTGGGACTTTCACCTTTTCCATTAACTTTTAAATTATTTAAACGTAAGTTTGGTATGTAGTACTCTATAGTTTTAGCCTATCTCTGAACACTTCAATTAATTGAAGCACATGGATCAGTTCAACTTCAGAATGCGAAAATGTTATTATCTAAACTTAATTATTAAGATACCAATGTGCTTGATTATGTTCAGTAATGATAATGCAAATGGAACAACCATGAATAATAATGTCTTGCTAGGCTGTGAAGATTCTTCTTGTTCTTTATCATTGGACTAATTAATGTGTGAACAATAACCATATTCATTGATCTGCATAATTAGTGCCACCTGAAAGATACAGTTAAAAAATTAAGTCATTTTTGAGCACGTAAAATTTGGGCTATGATTGCTTTACAATAGCTGTTTATAGGTGGATTACTATATCTTAGGAGAGACTGAGACTGCAGCTGAAATATGGGCAAAACTTGAATCTCTTTATAAAACTAAGTCACTTCCCAATAAATGTTACCTGTGGAAACAATTTTTCAGTTTCAAGTTTGATCCTAATTGTAAGCTTGAAAACAATCATGATAGATTTAATAAAATTCTCAAGATCTCACCAATAGTGGTGAAAAACTCTCCGATGATCAACAATCTGTAGCCTTATTATCTTCTTTACCTGAAAAGTTTAAATATTTGAAAAATGCTCTTGAATATGGAAGAACCACTATCACTATTGATATTATTGTTTCATCCTTAAGAAATAAGGAACTTGAATTTAAAAGCGAGTTAAAAATCTCCTCAAGTGGAGTTGGCTACAATGTTAAAGGAAACAATTGGTGAAGATTTTTTCTCAACCTGGCATACAAATACCTTTATTTTCTAGTATTTTCACTTCAACCAGAATGTGATTCACCGTGTAATTTTTCATGGCTAAAATACCACTGGCTTAAATGTATTCAATACTCTGCAAATAAACCGATGACAATGTGAAGATTAATGGAATCATGAGGAGCAATAATAGTGCTAGGCTGTCAGATTCTGCTTGTTCTTTATCATTGACTAGTTAGTGGATGAAAAAATAAGCATTTTCATTCATCTGCAGGTGCAGTAACTTCTAAAACATACAATTAATATATAGCCAGATTTAAGAAAGTAAATTTTGGATAAGATAAGGGGGATTTTAAATTTTTTACTCAATTTGGACAATTAAATAATCCCATTCATTTTCAAAGATGTTGAGCAGGTTTGTATTGTACTCGTGTGCGACTATATTATACTGCCTCATTGTCTGAAGATAAACAACACCCCAACCTTCCTGAGTTGAATGACCAATATTATTCAATCAACTTCATTGCTGTCAAGATTCCCAATGCTTCAAGAAACGTAGTGCATAATGTCATTGAGATCTTCATGATCCTACTATACAGCTTCAAATGCTGGCATTATGTGTTAACGAAAAAATATTCAAAGCCCGTCCCCTTTCTGTTTCAGATTCTTGAAGCATGAAACTCATGTGCATATATATCTATTTCAGTGTCCAGCGATGATGAGACATTGGATGTGCAACATATTCTTTCTGTTTCCTTTCATTCATCTCTCTATATATAAACGATGCTGAAGGGATTGTCTTAAACATCTTTCCTCAAGACTCAAATTCTACAGAAGTCTTAAAAACCATTCATTTCACCAAAGAAAGATGGCTTTCCATGTCAGATCAAACAGTTTACCATCTAAATCTCATCCAGAAATTGCTAATGTTGAAGACCATATCTGCAGACTGAAGTCCTCAGAAGAAGCATCGGTTTCAGCTTCTTCCATAGGCACACAATTGGCCAGCCTCAGAGATTTACATGAAGATATTAATAATTTGATTCAGCTTCCATCTGTCCAGCAAGCCCTCATCGATCAGGCCTGTGAGTTGCTAGATGGATCTCTTGAGCTTGTTGACATATGTGGAATTACTCGGGATGTTATATTGTTGACAAAGGAATCTGTTGAAGAACTCGAATCATCTTTGAGAAGAAATAGAGGCATTGTATATGAATTCAAGAAAAAAGATAGAGAAAATGGTTAAAAAGTGTATTAAAAATCTGAAGAGTTTCGACAAATGTTCTACATTGTTCTTAAACAAAGACAGCAATCTTAAGGCCAGTGAAAGCATGCTAAAAGAAGCGCAGACCATTGGCTTCTCTGTTCTCAAGTCTGCATTAACAGTGTTTACATCAAAGCAAAAAGCTTGGTCATTGGTTTCCAAGTTCAGTCGATCAAGCCATGTACATTCACAAACAGAAGAAGAATTGTATGCCTTGAACATCGACAAGTTGCGAAAAGCCATAGAGACATTATCTGTGAAAAATGTCACGAAGCATTTAAAAGAATCAGAAATGATCTTCCAGGGACTTGAAGAGAACTTGGAAGCCTTCTTTAGGAGTTTAGTTAAAACTAGAGTTTCTCTTCTTAATGTCATCAATCATTAGCCTTTTGCGATCGCTCTCATATACTTTTGTAAATCATTGTCAATATAGATACAATACAATCAATACTTGAACCTTCAGCTCATATTTGTTTATGAATCTGTCTATTTGTCTCTATATACTGATCTGTTTTCTTTCTAAAGATTTTTATCTCAACGAAGCATACCATAATTTACTTTTAGGGATTGAACTTTCACCTTTTCTGATGCAGAACGGAAGTAAAAGATTTACCAACGTAAATCTAGAAAATAAGAAAACTGAAATTCTCTAAGTTCGAAACCTTTTATTCAATGAATGATCCTCCAGAAAACGTTAAAAGGCCTTTAAATAGGCGTTACAAGAACCCTAAAAACATAGAATAATAAAACGTTCCAAAAACAGCGAAAATTCAAAACGGAAAATATTGAAATTAATTATTTGAAAGCCTAGACGAAGGAATTTGGCTAAAATCCCGAGATCTCGGCTATGCCCCGAGTCCAATTGTTCAGGNCCAAAAATAGCGAAAATTCAAAACGGAAAATATGGAAATTAATTATTTGAAGGCCTAAGCGAAGGAATTTGGCTAAAATTCCGAGATCTCGGGACTCCACCCCAAGTCCAATTTTTCAGGCCGTTTCCAATCAACCTGTCAAATTTCAGCCAATTCCGACACCGTCGCGACAAATGACAAAACTGCCACTGACGCGATCTTTTTTTGTCAATTTTCTGTCCAGTATTTCTTCAAACTCCAAAGCTAGTTATCCTATATCATTTTCCTTCAAAGTTTTTGTTCTTATTTAATATTCTGTGTAGTAGTTCTGTTCTGGTTCTATCCCATTGTTGGATTTTGAGAATCAATAAATCCTGGGCGATTGGAAATCCTCAATAGGCTTTGACCAAATGACTGGATAATCATTGACACTTCTATGAAATGGCTGGCCTGAAAATCACTTCGGACCATTTGAAGTGGCCCAATTTATTTGGAAACGCTCATCTTGGACGCTTATATTGGTTGGCCCATAATCCATCTTTTTGGCCCACTTAAATGATTAACTAAGCCTATATATATGCAGCCCCCTTTCCTCATTAACGTGTGGCATTTTCCCTTTGATTAAGAGCAAAAAACGGCTGTTTTATCCTTGCTTTGTGCCCTACCATTTTGCTCCTCTTCTTGCCTTTGTGGCTGTCTTTGTGGGTGCCTTTGTGGCTGAAATAACACCCTCTTTTGTGTCCTTTGTGGGTGCAATTGGTAGCAACCGAAGTGAACAAGTGGTGTGGTTTTGCGTCGTTGATTGGAGGTGTTAGTAAGGTCGAGATTGGTAGACTATGCCCAGAAAACACCTTGTCGTAGCCATATTCTGCAACAGCCCATCACTAAACAAAACAAGCACTTAAAATAAATTGAATCACATGGATGACAACGTTATTATTACAACTTAATTATGAAAAAACCCATGTGTTCGATCAGTGATGATAATATGATAATGCAACAGCCAGGAGCAATAATATGATAGTGTAAGTTGTCAAGATTCTGTTTGATTAAGCCATATTTAAACATGTAAAATGGGGGTTAAGTGATTTTTTTTTTTTAAAATATCTGTTTGTATGCGGAATTTTTTATTGACAATTAAATGATTCTGCTTGTTGTTGGGCAAGATTACATGTACTCGTGTGCACCCTATACTATATTTTATTTGTTGTCCAAAGATAAGCAAGACCCCTGCCTTCATGAGTTGAATGTCCTATATTATTAGATCAACTTCATTTCTGTCAAGATTCCAAATGCTTCAAGAAAAGTAGTCCTTCATGACATTGAGATCTTCATGATCCAATTTTTCAGCTTCAAATCCTCGCATTTACAAAATAGTCAAAGCTTGTTCCCTTTCTGTTTCAGATTCTTGGAGCATGAAACTCAGGTGCAGTAATATTATTTGAATTTCCAGCGGTGATGAGACATTGGATGTGCAACATATTCTTTCTGTTTCCTTTCATTCATCTCTCTATATATAAACGATGCTGAAGGGATTGTCTTAAACATCTTTTCTCAAGACTCAAATTTTACAGAGGTCTTAAAATTCATTCACTTCACCAAAGAAAGATGGCTTTTCATGTTAGATCAAACAGTTTGCCATCTAAATCTCACCCAGAAATTGCTATTGTTGAAGATCATTTATGCAGGCTAAAGTCCTCAGAAGAAGGATCCGTTTCAGCTTCCTCCATCTGCACACAATTGGCCAGCCTCAGAGATTTGCACGAAGGTATTAATAATTTGATTCAACTTCCATCTGTCCAGCAAGCCCTCATTGATCAGGCCAGTGAGTTGCTCGATGGATCTCTAAAGCTTGTCGACATATGTGGAATTGCACGACATGTTATATTTTTGATGAAGGAATCTGTTGATGAACTTGAATCGTCTTTGAGAAGAAATAGAGGCATTTATACATATGTGAATTCAAGAAAAAAGATAGAGAAAATGGTTAAAAAGTGCAAAAAAAATTTGAAGAGTTCCGATAAATGTTCTACTTTGTTCTTAAATAAAGACAACAATCTTAAGGCCATTGCAAGCATGCACAAAGAAGCACAGACCATTGGCTTCTCTGTCCTCATGTCTGCATTGACAATTTTTGCATCAAAGCAAAAAGCTTGGTCATTGGTTTCCAAGTTCAGTCGATCAAGCCATGTACATTACCAAACAGGAGAAGAATTGTATGCCTTGAACATCGACAAGTTGCGAAAAGATACAGACACATTATCTGTGCAAAATGTCACTAAGCAGTTGAAAGAATCAGAAATGATCTTCCAGGAACTTGAAGAGAATTTGGAAGCCTTCTTTAGGAGTTCAGTTAAAACTAGAGTTTCTCTTCTTAATGTACTCAACCACTAGCCTTTTGTGATCGCTCTCATATACTTTTGTAAATCATATAGGTACATTACACTCAATATTTGAACCTTCAGCTCATATTTGTTTATGAATCTCTCTATTTGTCTCAATATATACTGGTTTGTTTTCTTTTACAAGATTTTTATCTCAACCAAGCATACCATAATTTACATTTAGGGATTGAACTTTCACCTTTTCCATCAAAGTTTTTGTTTTTATTTAATATTCTGTGCAGTAGTTCTATTCTGGTTGTATCCCATCTCTAAACAAAACAAGCACTTACAATAAATTGAATCACATGGATGACTAGAACTGTGAAATAGAAAAATATTATCACAAACTTAATTATGAAAAAAGCCATGTGTTTAATCAGTGATGACAATATGATAATGCAACAGTCAGGAGCAATAATATGATAGTGTAAGTTGTCAAGATTCTGTTTGATCTGCACCATGGGCTAATTAGTTGAAGAGAAATAAAAAAGCTGAGCCATAATTATGCATGTAAAACGGGGGCTAAGTTTGCTTTTTATTATCTGTTTGCAGGTGGGATATTTTTTTTTATCACTTTCGACAATTAAATGATTCCGTGTGTTGTTGGGTAAGTTTACATGTACTCGTGTGCGCCCTATCCTATATTTCCTTTGTTGTCCAAAGACAAGCAAGACCCCAGCCTTCATGAGTTGAATGACCTATATTATTACATCTTCATTTCTGTCAAGATTGCAAATGCTTCAAGAAAAGTAGTCCTTCATGTTACTGAGATCTGCATGATCCAATTTTTCAGCTTCAAATCCTGGCATTATGTGTTAACAACAAAATATTCACAGCTTGTCCCTTTTTTGTTTCAGATTCTTGGAGCATGATGCATAATATTTATTTGAATTTCCAGCAGTGATGAGACATTGGATGTGCAACATTTCTTTCTGTTTCCTTCTATTCGTCTCTCGACTCTATATATAGATGGCGCCGAAGGGATTGTCTTGAACATCTTTCCTCGAGACTCAAATTCTACAAAAGTTTTAAAAATCATTCTTTTCACCAAAGATGATTTTTTTCACCAAAGAAAGACGGCTTTCCATGTTAGATCAAACAGCTTGCCATCTAAATCTCATCCAGAAATTGCTAATGTTGAAGATCATTTATGCAGGTTAAAGTCCGCCAGAGAAGCGTCAGTATCATCTTCTTCCATATGCACTCAGCTGGCCAGCCTCACAGATTCGCACGAAGAAATTAATAATTTGATTCAGCTTCGTAGACAGGTTGTTCGGGAGTGACCAGAAAATTGGGCCAGTGAGTTGCTCAATAGATCTCTCGAGCTCGTCGACATTTGTGGAATTGTCCGTGATGTTATATATTTGACAAAGGAAAGAGTTCCAAGAACTCCAATCATCTTTTAGGAGAAATAGAGGCATGGATGAATATATCAATTCAAGAAAAAAGATCAACAAAATGGTTAAAAAGTGCATAAAAAATTTGAAGAGTTTGGACCAATGTTCTACAGAGCTGTTAAACAAAGACAATAATCTTAAGGCTATTGTGTGTATGGTAGAAGAAGCACATGTCATTGGCTTTTCTGTCCTCGAGTCTGCGCTGACCGTTTTTGCTTCAAAGGCAAAAAAACATGTACCCTGATTTACAAGTTCACCCAATCAAGCTGGGTACACGCTCGAACACAAGAAGAAAACAATGCTGAGGAATTGTATGCCTTGAATATTCACAAACTGCAAAAAGACATGGATACAGTATCTGTGCAAAATATCTTGAAGCAGTTGAATGCAACAGAAATGACTAGAGGTGTCAATTTGGGTGGCCGGGCCGGGTCGGCCCGTCAACATATGAACCCGGTAACAGCCCGCGTGAAAAAAAGCCCGTCTGCTACGGGTTCCGAGCCGGCCCACAATTTTGGACTACAACCCGGCCCGCTCGCTGACCCATCCGGGTCAAGCCCA
>CAIGRR010093003.1:0-12560 GCA_903798365.1 Fraxinus sp. 1973-6204 | reverse complement strand
GTTGAGGATTATTTACTTGTTTTATTTCTTCACTTAAAGATTTATATTTAGCACTTAAATTTGTTGCTAACTCTTGTAATTTAATTCGATTAGTATTATTTAGTATTATAATATTTTGTAATTCTTCTAAAATTAATTTATCTTTTCTATTCATTTTATAAGTTTAAAATTTTTCTTCAATTTCGTTATTAGACTCTGATACCAATTAAAAGGGTTAAATGCGAAAAAATAGTTAAAATAGCGAAAAATGGCGAATTAAGAGTATAATAATAATTTCACCTAATTTTTTATTTTCTGTATTTGAGTAGGTTTACTACTAGCCTGACAACTAGAATTCTTCAATTCAAATTGATAAATTATTTCCTTATCGTCTTACTTTTATTCTTCCTTGTTTTCATTCTCCTCTGCTGCCCAAACCCNTACCAATTAAAAGGGTTAAATGCGAAAAAATAGTTAAAATAGCGAAAAATGGCGAATTAAGAGTATAATAATAATTTCACCTAATTTTTTATTTTCTGTATTTGAGTAGGTTTACTACTAGCCTGACAACTAGAATTCTTCAATTCAAATTGATAAATTATTTCCTTATCGTCTTACTTTTATTCTTCCTTGTTTTCATTCTCCTCTGCTGCCCAAACCCATTAAAAATCTCGACGCCTTTGTCTATTCTTTTCTCAATCGATCAGAAATTCCGAGCAGAGAGAATTTCCATTCTTGGAATTACGTATCATATGTACTGGGATTTTTCTCTGTTTGGCTAAAAGATTTAGAAAAATGGGAAATATATTCGTGAAGAAACCAAAGATTACGGAGGTGGATAAAGCCATTCTTTCTCTCAAAACCCAGAGGCGTAAGCTTGCTCAACATCAGCAACAGGTTTCCTTTTTTGTATATATGTTCTTGATTATTCTGCGCGAATCTGATTTTTTTCTGATTTATATATAATGAATTTGGTTGGGTTTCATTGTCAAGTTTGAATCTTGAATATAATTTTCAGAAGAATGACCTTAGTTGCAATCAACCAGATCAAAAAAAAAAAAAAAAGATTGAGAAATGGGATTCGATAAGTAGTTAATTTTGAAGATGGATTTTATAATTTTAATAGGCTTATTATTTGTTCAAGGCTAATATGGAGAGGGATTATGATTTTTGGAAAAGAGTATCTAAATTATGGGTTGACTATTGACCACTTTCGTCTATAATATGTCTATGTAGATTCTCTATTGGAAGAGCTACGGTTGAAGCTCTTGGGGGATTCATTATATGCATTTGACATTTTGATTCAAAGGCTAAATAAGGTGGGCTTGTGGCTCGTGTCATGAGATCCTCCTTTCTATAGCATTGGTCTTATCACTCTCACAATGAAGGAAAACCATAAATTTGCAAAAATTCTTGGAATTAAAATGTAATGCAGAAGGCATTGAAGATGGAATAGTTATGACCTAAATAAGGCCTAAGATTTTCTTGAGAAGACAAAGGAAAAAGAGGAACAAAACCTGGTATTCCAATAAAAGATTAGAAGGGGTTATGGTGACCTATGGACCATCCAATTCATCACTCCCTAAGTATGGGGAAGGAGCAATTACTATTTGCTGGATAGTTTCCTATTGACTTTGGATATCCGTCACAATGTCATAGTTACTTAGATAGCCAAACCTGCTCATTAATGAATCCAGTACTTTGCATCTACTCATGAATAATGTGCTTCCATCCTTTTTTCAATTGCATGATCCGAAGCTTATGAAATCACCAAAACCTCTGCTCAAACCTCCTTCCGAAGATCCTGCGAGTCCTGCATGGGAGTATTGATAATCTTGCACTGAAGTTCCTATTTGACATTTAAAACTCAGTGCTCAGCTCGATAGTATTAATGTGGAGGCACTTCCAGTGCTTCTCACCATCACCTAAATTATTGTCTGATTGGTTTCTTACTAGATTGTTATTGAGCATCACAAACTCACCCCTTTCATCATCTTGTTTGTTTAAAATATCAGCTTCATTCTGCCTGTAACTCATTAATCTTAAGTAGATTTTTGCTTTGCTTCATAGTTCCCTTGTTACAGATAACAGAAATCTAAATTATCTTTTGAGTTGATCTTCTCTTAACTGAATTGGGTGGGGGGGAATGAATGGCTTTTATGCCTTTTTCATTAATTTGTCATTCCCCTTTTTAGTGTCTACATAGCAGCTGTAAAATGCTGTGACCCACCTGAGCCTTTCTATAGTGATCATACTGGGCATGATGTTGATCCTTGCGAATTTTGATAAACCTAAGTATTTCTGTTTTATTATCCTTGTTTCTAGAAAATTATATGCCTGCAGATAAGCAAACTGTCATGCTTCGGTACAAGCATGCATATTCCCCTGTATTTTTCATATGTAATCCTGATGAAGCGTCTAAATTTCTTCTCCCTGGTAGAACTCCTGAACTTCAAGTTTGTTAAAACCTCCTAACTCTTTTCCAGGTCTCTCTTTCGTTCCTTATTTTGATGTCAATTTGTACTATATCTGTTTTGATGTGCAACTTGCCTATATGAAAGATAAAATGATATCACGTGCTATAAATACGAGTGTCATAGATTTGCTTTTGTATTTGATTAAATATGAGGAAGTAAATGTTGTTGAATTGTAATGCGACGCTGCTTTATAGCGCTACTTGTTTACTTAATGCTTGTCGTATGGTAGATACAGCAATGAATTGTAGTGTACTGAAATGCATCTCAATTCTAAATTTTTAAAAGGGGAAAAAAGATTAAAAAAAAAAATGATGTACTTTACTGCTAAATACGTTTCTTCATTTCTATATTTTGGGAAATGGTGTATCATATAATTTCAGTATCAAGATTGTTGCATATAAAATGGGAAAGAAGATATAATTGATGTGTCTTTTTTAGATTTCCAATATGATTTTAGCCATAAATCACTATCTGTGGTTGCATTCTTATATTAGCCTATGTTTGGCTCATGTTTATAATATGTTTATATACACTCAAGCCATTTTTATCCACAAGTTGAGGGACATACAAGTACTACCCCCTTATCCACCACTTATTTGTATATTTATAATCTATCCATTTATAAACATTTCTTAAACATGCTCTTAGTCCTCTCCATCATCTACTGTTTTCAGTTGGAGGCTGTCATTGAAGCCGAGATACAAGCTGCAAAAGACTTGGTTCGGGAAAAGAAGAAAGATAGAGCTTTATTGGCTTTGAAGAAAAAGAAGGTTCAGGAAGACTTACTGAAGCAAGTTGATGCTTGGCTCATCAACGTTGAGCAGCAAGTGAGTTAACTTGATTTTGTTGTCTTCGTCGTTTTTCATGTGTAATTGTAAAGCACTTTATTCAGTTATATGAATCTGTATATATCGTAGTACTTGATTATCAAAGTGTTTTAGTTGGCAGATGTTGAACTGGCTAGCAAGCAGAAGGCAGTGTTTGAGAGTTTGAAGGCAGGAAATAATGCTGTTAAAGCTATACAAAGTGAGATCAATCTAGATGATGTTCAAAAACTGATGGATGATACTGCTGAGGCCAAAGCTTATCAAGATGTAAGTTTCGCATTGTTGTTCTTCCTGCTTTCTGTTAATAGTTGTATCTATGCAATATTGGTTGCTTGATTGTTTATTTGGCAATATTTATCCATCAATCCTGTGAATCAAAACTTTTAGATCATTACTTGACTTCTCTTTTTAAAGATATTGGTATCCGGAAAACCTTCTTCCCCTATTTACGCATCTGTCTTAGCCATTTTTTGTGTGAACAACAGTAGTCTGTAATCTGAGAACGTTATGTTGCGTAAACCATTTTATGTAGCGAACTTTCTAAAGATCTTTCTTGGTTAGATAAATAAAAAATAAAAAAAAAAAAAAAAAAAAAAAAAAAATTATAACATAAGCATTGAAAAGAAGCCACACACCCTTTTGTAAATAATACAAAGCTTTGTTCTAAAAGTATCTATGCAATATTGGTTGCTTGATTGTTTATTTGGCAATATTTATCCGTCAATCGTGTGAATCAAAACTTTTTAGATCATTAATTGACTTCTCTTTTTAAAGATATTGGTATCCGGAAAACCTTCTTCCCCTATTTACGCATCTGTCTTAGCCATTTTTTGTGTGAACAACAATAGTCTGTAATCTGAGAATGTTATGTTGCGTAAACCATTTTATGTAGCGAACTTTCTAAAGATCTTTCTTGGTTAGATAAATTAAAAAAAAAAAAAAAAATTATAACATAAGCATTGAATAGAAGTCACTCACCCTTTGGTAAATTATACAAAGCTTTGTTCTAAAAGGCCCACCAAGCACCTGGGCATAAAAAGGCCGTAAACTCTATGTTGACTGCCTAAGGAGCAACTAGGTGAAAAAAGGTGTGCTCCTTCATGTTTAGCAAGTGTTATTTTCTTGTTTTGAAGTCTAGCCCAACAAAATGTTCAATAATTGATAAAAAAATAAAAAGAAAATAATTCCAACAAAAAACCCACCCCAACCACGAGGATAGCTTTCTCTGGCCACGAGCGAAGTATGATTAATTTGGAGTATTTATGATTTTGAGAAATATGTTTTTTGTTAAAACTTGAATAATATGTATATAGTTCCTATAAAATCTAGTTATACGTTATTTTATTTATTTATTGGTCTTGAATAATTAAAACAATATTAAGGGCATGTTTATGCCCCATTTTTTGTGTAGAATACATTTTAAAATAGTAGATTGATGGAGAATGTACGGTTAAAAATGAAGGAAAAGTTTTTTGTGCTGTGTGTAATATTATTTTTTTGAAGAATGTGCGGTTGAAAAGAAGAGAGAAAAATGTATTTTGAAAAAAATGGGGAGCAAACAAGGTCTAAAAATAAGAAAACGCCTTAGTATGCTTAGACTAGTAAGTCTTGAAGCTTAACTTCCACGCCTTACTCATTTTAAAAGCTAATGCAAAGTATGCTTATAATTGTACCATGTCATTGCAAATGAAAATGTAGTGTAAACTTGGTGATTCGAACACTGCTTTTATAAGAAAAGACAAATTCAGGTTAAGTAGCTTGTCCTCGCTATCAGACACGCCATTGAAGGCACAAAAACATCAGAGCTGTCTTTAGTTTATTAACATTTCCACAGGCGGAGATGTGCGTGAATGAACCAATGTTAAATATTTTACTCATTATTTGGGATTGGATTATATCATTTCCTTTTGAGGTTTTCAGGAAATTTTTTGATCTTTCATACAATAGATTTTATTTTCAACTTATCCTTTCTTAAAGTGTAGAATACATGCCCCTGTTTGGTGTAGCTAAATCAAATTTTGAATAGATTTTGAGAAAAGTTGGTGAAATGTGTGATTGAAAAGTTGTGGATTTGTGAAATATGTGATTAAAATTAATTGTTAACTTTGACTTAAATTTTTAACAATTTTTTAATCTACACCGAACAGTGGCAGAATGTGAGTGGTCAACATTCTTGATTACAATTTGATTTCAACTCTTACCTAAAACTCTACAGAAATTTTCAATAAGGAAGTTCAATGTCCACCAAATTGTACTTGATTTATTTCTTCTTTTGGGGAACCAGCAACTCGGTACAACTTGTCAATTGATCCTTGTTTATCCAGAAAGTGGAAGAAAAGATTCCAAGAGCCATGAAATTGGGACATCAAAACATCATTTGTTGGGCTTCTATTTCTTCATTTTTCCTTTGCTTCTCATGATTATTTGTTTCCTCTAAAACTAATCCCTTCTCACTATGGAGTGTTCCCCTGGTTAATATCAAATTTAGTATGAGGTGTACAGCGCCACGAACAACAATAACCACACCAGCTATGCGTTATGACCAATCAAATTATAAAAGTGACATCAACGTCAACTTACTATGAAATTGTTTTATTCCTATAGCTAGGCTGTTCTCTAACTTTTCCCCTATATTTGTGTGCAATATATTTTACAGGAGATCAATGAAATTTTGGGAGAGAAGCTATCGGCGGAGGACGAAGAGGAAATTTTGGCAGAATTTGAAAATCTGGAGACTGAGGTCTGTTCTTTTTTATGCGAATAAAGCTTCTAATTTTTCCTATTATGAGATCTATCAATGTGCTTCAACTTACGTGTTCTGCTTGGTTTTTATGCACTAATCTATGAAAAGCTGACAGTAATAGCATTATGAACTAGAGTGTGGATAATTACCAAATGACTACCATGCGTGCTCTATGTATCTATCTGACAAACAGGTAGTCATGTGAAACAAAGAAATATTTTATAAATGTGGCACCTCCCGATCTGTTTAGAAAACCTTGTTAAAACATTCTTGCATAACTTGGTTGTAATCCTACAATGAGGATCACAAATGAGGTTTGATGGTGGGGGAGGGAAGTGGAAGAAAGATAATTATCTCTTTCTAAACATAATGTCCAGTCCCATATGCTTAGACTTATTTAATCTGCATTCCTGTTATTGTTATTCATTAGTTTTCTTTATTTTAACTCGTGGGGTTCGAATCCTAGATTCAGCAACCACAAGTAGGAATAATGTTTAGTTGTTACTTAAGCAAGATCTTTCCTTATTTTGATCGAAACTATTATTTGGCTTCCATTATTGAGGAATGAGGAAGAAGCCTTGCATTCAACATGTTTGTTTTTTCTTTAAAAAACAACAAATATTGCACTGATGATCTAATTGACCAAGATAAGTCAGTTGCGACAAAAAATGTGGGACTTGAGGCTGTAAAAATTAGGACTTGCACGGTCTTATGGACACCCTCCCCTGCACTTCATTTTCATCACTTTCTTTTATAAATGGGTTATGGCACGACAGTCATGTAAAAGATGGTTTCCACGAGATTGGGACACTCTTTACAACCACCAATCATTCCAAATAAAAAGGGCTAGAGAAGATTTCTTGCTCCATGATTTCATATATCACACCAGAATTTCCCTCTCATTCTTTTTCCACGTAATGTGACCTTTCAAAGCCTATGTTTGGCTCATGTTCATAAATTGTTTATAAACGTTTGAGCCACTTCTTATTCACATATTTCGATGGACCCACAAGTACTACCCACTTTTCCATCCACTCATTTCTATCTATTTATAGCTTAAACCGTTTATAAACACTTCCCAAACGTGAGGGAGACGATACATTGCATTCTACATGTTTGCATTATAGAGTTTTCTATATAGAACTGAGAAGATATGAGCTATTTAGGACTTTTTTAAACCTCTATGTAAGTTGTATTAAGCTTTTAAGTTCTAAGTAAGCGGCTTTAGATTAGTGAAGCTTTTGTTTCTCTCTAGTATATATCTATTTTGTACTTCTATGAAACTATTATTTGGCTTCCATTATTGAGGAATGAGGAAGAAGCCTTGCATTCAACATGTTTGTTTTTTCTTTAAAAAACAACAAATATTGCACTGATGATCTAATTGACCAAGATAAGTCAGTTGCGACAAACAATGTGGGACTTGAGGCTGTAAAAATTAGGACTTGCACGGTCTTATGGACACCCTCCCCCGCACTTCATTTTCATCTCTTTCTTTTATAAATGGGTTATGGCACGACAGTCATGTAAAAGATGGTTTCCAGGAGATTGGGACACTCTTTACAACCACCAATCATTCCAAATAAAAAGGGCTAGAGAAGATTTCTTGCTCCATGATTTCATTTAACACACCAGAATTTCCCTCTCATTCTTTTTCCACATAATGTGACCTTTCAAAGCCTATGTTTGGCTCATGTTCATAAATTGTTTATAAACGTTTGAGCCACTTCTTATTCACATATTTCGATGGACCCACAAGTACTACCCACTTTTCCATCCACTCATTTCTATCTATTCATAGCTTAAACCGTTTATAAACACTTCCCAAACGTGAGGGAGACGATACATTGCATTCTACATGTTTGCATTATAGAGTTTTCTATATAGAACTGAGAAGATACGAGCTATTTAGGACTTTTTTAAACCTCTATGTAAGTTGTATTAAGCTTTTAAGTTCTAAGTAAGCGGCTTTAGATTAGTGAAGCTTTTGTTTCTCTCTAGTATATATCTATTTTGTACTTCTATTCTCTCTTCTCTTGACCTATCGATTATTTCTTCCTCTGGGTTATTGTCTTTTGTATGAAAATAGTGTCATATGATCTACACATAACATAAAACAGAAACCATCAGTTATCAAATTAAGGAACGTATGGTTTTGTACAGTTAACCCTTCAAGATCTGCCAAAAGTTCCTTTTAAGGAAGCAGCTACTGAAGAACAAGAAGATAAGTTGGATCTTCCTAGTGTTCCAACCAAAGCACCAGTCATTTCCGAGGTGGTGGCTGATTGTGGACCAAGAAAAGGTCTCTGTCCCTCACCTAAGGTTCTTGAAAGAATTTAAGAGATTGTTTAATTCCCACAACTTTTTGACATTTTATTTTCCATATTTGTGCAGTTATGGAGGAACCATTACCTGCTTGATGTAGAACCAGTAGTGCCACAGCAACTTGCATCCAGATGCCACATTTTAGTTGTTTTTCAATATTTATTTGAAAAGATTATCATACTTGTGTAAATTATTGTGAAGTTTCATGGTGACAGTATTTACCTATCATATGGTGTACAGTAGTGTAGAATTTTGTATCTCATGCCAGCTAGAGGGATTGAATATCGTTTTCTTTGTAATTGTTGAGTAACATTGATTCACCATGATATGTGACTTGAAGTTTGGGTGTCCAAGTTATGTAACCTCCTACTTGAATTCTTGAATTTGAAGTATTTTCTTTCCGTGTTCTTTTTTTCTTTTCATTTTCTTGCAAGCACTGAAACTTATTTCTTGTCACAAGAACCCATCGTACTCAAGGTTCTTACGGGTGGTCTCATTATGCAATCTAGATGATTCTGCAAGACTTTCTACTACTGGTGTTTTTCTACTTTTGGTTCATGTAGTAACCTAATGTCCGAATCTCATGTTATTTTTTATACTCGAAGGTGTTAATAAATCACGTGTCATGACATACGTGTATATTTGTATATGACCCCCACACACTTCCACACATTGCACATACAAAAAGTCAGAGTGGGTCATATATGACACGTTAAAAAAGAAGAGAAATTAATTCTTGTTTATTGAACAGATTAGTTCTATTATTAGTATATGTATCAAACGGGGAGAGGAGTAAGAGAATAATCTTCATGGGAAAATGCTAAACCAGATCATGGACAAGTTTGCCACGAGGAACCCATTCTTCTACCATCAACCAATTCAATTCAAATTCTTTTAAACTCTCAATTCAACACACGTGAATCTCAAGGTTTTCGGCATTCTATTTACACATACAACTGTATAACCATTAATAAAAACACATGTTCGTTCAAAATGAATCAAATTTATTAGGAGAAGGGAAAAGTAAATTTCAGCAAATTATCTACGCAGATACGCATTGAACATTCGAAGCCATCATCCTTCTGATAAACAAGGTATGAATGTAGGCCCTTTTTGCAGATTTTCTTTATTTTTTGGATAGAAAAAACTAAAAAGCGTCAAAACTGCGCATTCTAATCTAGACGGACTTCACTTGTTCCGTTCAACATATGGATAAATTAATAGCACTATAGACTTCACTTAATCCAGATAAAAGAGAGTAACAATCTTTCTTGTATTCTTTGCTTCTTGACATGTTTCCATGAGCAATCTACTGTCATGAAATGCAAAGCAAATTACTTGTTGTACTTGTGATATGATGTCCATGTTGCACAGCCTGCATTCACCATTACAAGCAGTTAAAAAGTATATTCGCTACTATTGACAAGGGTAGAGCATTCTCGACTAAGCTTAAAACTAACTCAAAACATGTTTGATAATTTACATTTTTCAGCAATGATATATGTTGCCCCCAATAAGTTCATCCTGATTACAGAATGAGAGACAAGATTTTTTGGCATTCCATAACCCAGTTTAATGTCATATTGCTAGCATATCGTCCACTCAAGTTCAGCCAAGCAGTAAAAAATAAACAACAAAAGGGAAAAAGAAAATGCTTCCAGGACTTGATTGAGTACCTGCTAGCTTCTATCAATGGGAGATGATCGTTGTGGGGCTTCTCTATTACATTTTTTACCTGCAAATCCAAGAAGAAATTTATTGCTTAGAATCAGATAATGCTGAGTTTCAGTGACCCCATCCCTTTCATGGGACACAAAAGATCAACCGCTCCCCCATCCTTTTTCAGTCTTTCTGAGTAGCATTGTGCTAGTTAAAACATCCACTGGCACCTTGCCATAAAATGGAGGTAACAATGTAATTACTAAATTCAAAGATGAACATACTTGTATATGTTCAAATCTTAATTCGATCTTGACAGAATATTGAATAATTGGTGAAACATCCATCTAAGAGAAAAGACAAACAGGGTAAAAACACAATCAAAGGACTCTTCACCTCAGCCTTAAGCAGATAGCAATTGGGAAAAAAGAAAGATTGGTTCAAGGCTTAGAGCAAACTAAGTATAGAGCAACCCACATCAATATTAATCATGTGCCATCTTAAAAAATGAATATGCGGAACTAAAAAAATTTATGTAATCCCCCAATTCTTACTTTAGAAAGTAACTCTTGACTCTCCGGAGGTTGCTTTTTCAAACTTTGTGGCAATATTACAGTGAGTAGCTCTGGTTTTTCAGCACGAAGGGCACCTCTAATAACAGCAGCATTAGTACCTGAAGATCCTGATGTAAAAATATGATTTTTCTGCAAAAAAGTTAAAAAGATAGCCAGGGCATCGAGAAATGAGAAGTCATCAAACAATTGGAAAAATGAGGTTTATCGAACCATAAATAATACAATCACCACATGCAGTACTGTTTGATAAATCAATTAAAATGGAATTAATACCGTTATAACCAATGCGTAGCTGAGAATCTCAATAAGTTCTTGGTGCATGAACGCCATATTTCGAGTCCCAAAAAAGCCAATTGCTCTTGGCCCTTCTTGTTGAATTGCTAGTAGCTCCTAACAGACAACAAAAGCAACACAATGTATGTTGTCATATGTTCTATAGATGCACACATTAAACAGCCAACAGCAAACTAAACCTTGATATTCCAAGCATTTGACTTAAGGTTTAGGCCTTTAGACAGATTAAAGCAAGTGACAACCAATACGATATGTGTTTTGCCCTCTTCTGTTCTAAGATAGAGCCTAAGGCTTGAACTTGAAGCATTTAAACAACATTAAAAATAACATAAATGCAGCACCTATGGAAGAGAAATATGAGATAGTTAAGATTAGTTGAATACGTTCAAAATATGACTAGTACTAACTCAAGTATCAGCAAAGAGAGACAAAAACATGGAGGTATTTGAAGTGCCTTGAAAGAGAAAATAGAACCCACCACTGGAGGAAACCTTTTTAGTTGATTTAATAAATCCTTGAATTGATTTAATAAGAAAACATTGCTGTTGGATGTGGAGTCACAGTATTCCTTGTATGATAAATGTTGAGTGCTTGAACAAAAATAGACAGTCAAGACAATGTGTACACCTAAAGTAAGTAAGTACCCAAGATAACAATTGACTGAAATGTGGGAATCAACTCCTCGAACAAATCAGTCACTTTGGTATATGAACAACAAACCTGTAGATAGTCCACATCGGGTACAGGCTTATACTCCGACACCATAACTGCTCCCGACCCTTCAACGAGAGATTGGGCTTGGGTTGGAATCTGAGTTTTGACTTCTTCATCAGAACCAAACATCCGAATCCCATTCTTCTCCCCATCACTCAGGTTGTCAAAGCTTTGATGTCTTTTCTCATATCCACATAGCCACTATACCAGCACATAGAAAACAGAGGCCCTGGTAGTAAATCATTAGTGAAAACCAACTGATACATGAAAAATTATGATTAAAACAGGTATTGTTTGGAAGATCAGCCATCGCATGGAAAGTTACAACAGTTTAAGTAGAGAAAAGCTGTTGCAATCATTACAAAAAACTATGACATTAGCAGAAGTGATATTTGCGCCCAAGTTTCATCCTTCCATTTTTTTTAATTTATTTTCATAATATATTTAAAAATATGTCTTATTTATTTATTTTGGTTTCACATTCACGAACTCACCACATTTACAATAGAAAAGACAATATGATCTTATAAATTGATATAGTTTGCAATTAAGACATTTGCTAGTCAATGATCATTGGTTCTTGCTAAAAGATTCCACAGAAGATTATTTAATATCTTGCAGACAAATGTAGATAAAATTTTAAACAAGAGGCTACCATGAGGATGCAAAGAAATCCTAATTTCTTACAGAAACTCATGAAGGGCCAGAATGAATAGCTGCTAATCACAAAACCCAGGTTTCTTCAAGCTTACTCTTATCTCACTTCGGCATAATAAAGATAAGCCCTTTATCTTTATGGCACACCCGTCAATTACACTAATGTAAGAGGGAATGAAGACAAAAGGTTCTCTGAGCCTTGCACTAGATCAGATCTATGAGATCTTAATAAACAGTCTCTGTTGTTAAAGATACCAATTGTTTGCTATTCAAAAAAAAAAAAAAATTGTTTGCATAGGCATACTCTTTG
>CAIGRR010092959.1:0-10192 GCA_903798365.1 Fraxinus sp. 1973-6204 | reverse complement strand
ATTTTAATATTGAACTATCATCACTCAAAATCAAATGTTAGAAACAATATTAATCTTGTTTGTTATAATCAAAACATTAAGGTTATAATCAACCATAGGTCAACAACAGTTTCCAAAAAATCCAGCAAAATCCGAATGAAACATCACGAACAACCAGATAAACGTGACCTCTATCCCACCTCCCTCACACACAAAAAACGAAAGATGAACCAACTGAGACCTGTGCTGGCCGAAAATCAGTAACCAAAGATTCCACAATACAAACCGGTGTAACCCGGATTGAGAGCATAGTGCTCCAAGGAGCACGAATCGTANGAATGAAACATCACGAACAACCAGATAAACGTGACCTCTATCCCACCTCCCTCACACACAAAAAACGAAAGATGAACCAACTGAGACCTGTGCTGGCCGAAAATCAGTAACCAAAGATTCCACAATACAAACCGGTGTAACCCGGATTGAGAGCATAGTGCTCCAAGGAGCACGAATCGTAGAGTACCTCCAGAAGCACAAAACTTTCACCAAAAAAACCAAATCGATTTTGTATGGGTGAGTCAAAATCCAAATGAAAGTAATATGTAAACTCTAATATCCACTAAGGAGCAGTGAACAACGAACCAAAGAAATGAAAAAGCTCAAGGAATCCGAGAAGTCAAGGCGCTTTCATTGGGATTTCTCTCACTAGAAATTTGAGAGCATCTCTCACTTAACCAATGTGAGAGAGACACGTCTACCAACACCGTTAGAAGAACCCAGCAAAGAGAACGCAGAAATATAAAGGGGATAAAATTACCACTAACCTGAGAGAAGCAGCCCAGCTAAAAATCCAAAGGAAAAGGAGCTCAGTCAGCGTAAAAAGGGATCTAGCAGGCCCAGAAGGGGAGCGACCTAGCAGAAAGCCCAAAGGAATGGGTAAGTAGGCCTAAAAAGCCGAGCAGGAGATGGAAGCCCTCTGGACCGCGCAACAGGCCCAAGCAATACCAATAGACTGGCGCAGCCTAGGCAGGAAATCCACGGGTCTGGCCCACCAAAAGGATAACCCAGTAGGCCCAGTCCACAAGGAAGGTAGCTGACCCTGGCCAAACGAAGAAGGTTCTGGAGAGGAGCCTCCCAACGGTCAGGAGGCGAGAAAACAGAGAAGGTCTGCCAGTACGTGACGGAAGATCAGGGAGTCAACAGCAAATCCGGAAAGAAATCACGTGGAAATCCTTACTCTAAGAATTCAAATCGATTAACACAAGATTAATCTCGAATTAATCTAGATTAGGACAAGATTAATCCAAAATAAACGAAACCCAGCAAGATCTTGAAGATGAACGGCCAACTGAACCGAGTAAAGCAGAGAAAAAGACGGCCACAGGAGTGAACGAAAGTGCAACACAAGAACCACCACAACTGCTATCTTCGAAACACACAGGATAAAATCAGAAAAAACCATATTAATCCAATAATAAACAAGTAATGAACACCGGCAAGAAGAAAACAACCACAAGATGGGAGATGAACCGTCAAAACAGTAGATCGAAGCACAGGAAGTGAGAGTAGCCAGACAGTTTCCAAAAAACCCAGCAAAATTCGAATGAAACACCACGAACAACTAGATAAACGTGACCTCTATCCTACTTCCCTCACACCCAAAAAACGAAAGACGAACCAACTGAGACATGTGCTGGCCGAAAATCAGTAACCAAAGATTCCAGAATACAAACTGGTGTAACTCGGATTGAGAGTAGAGTGCTCCAGGAGCACGAATCGTAGAGTACCTCCAGAAGCACAAAACTTTCACCAAAAAACCCAAATCGATTTTGTATGCGTGCAGTCAAAATCCAAGTGAAAGTAATATGTAAACTCTAATGTCCTCTAAGGAGCAGTGAACAACGAACCAAAGAAATGAAAAAGCTCAAGGAATTTCAGAAGTCAAGGTGCTTTCCATGGGATTTCTCTCACTGGAAAGTTGAGAGCATCTCTCACTTAACCAATGTTAGAGAGACACGTCTACCAACACCGTTAGAAGAACCCAGCAAAGAGAACGCAGAAATATAAAGGTGATAAAAGGACCACTAACCTGAGAGAAGCAGCTCAGCAAAAATCTCAAAGGAAAAGAGGCCCAGTCAGCGTAAAAATGGGTTTAGCAGGCCGAGAAGGGGAGCGACCCAGCAGAAAGCCCAAAGGAATGGGCAAGCAGGCCTAAAAAGCCAAGCAGGAGGTGGAAGCCCACTGGACCGCAAAATAGGCCCAAGCAATGCCAATAGACTGGCGCAGCCAAGGCAGGAAATCCACGGGTCCGGCCCACCAAAAGGATAACCCAGTAAGCCCAGTCCACAAGGAAGGTAGCCGACTCGGCCCAAACGAAGAAGGTTCTGGAGAGGAGCCTCCCAACGGTCAGGATGCGAGAAAACAGAGAAGGTGTGCTAGTACGTGACGGAAGATCAGGGAGTCAGCAGCAAATCCGGAAATAAATCACGTGGAAAACCAAACTCTAAGAATTCAAATCGATTAATACAAGAGTAATCTCGAATTAATCTAGATTAGGGCAAGATTAATCCCAAATAAACGAAACCCAGCAAGATCTTGAAGATGAACGGCCAACTGAACCCAGCAAAGCAGAGAAAAAGACGGCTACAGGAGTGAACGGAAGTGCAACACAAGAACCACCACAACTGCTATCTTCGAAACACACAGGATAAAACCAGAAAAAACCAGATTAATCCAATAATAAAGAAGTAATGAACACCGGCAAGAAGAAAACAACCACAAGATGGGAGATGAACCACCAAAATAGTAGATCGAAGCACAGAGGGTGAGAGTAGCCAGACAGTTTCCAAAAAACCCAGCAAAATTCGAATGAAACACCACGAACAACCAGATAAACGTGACCTCTATCCTACCTCCCTCACACCCAAAAAACGAAAGACGAACCAACTGAGACCTGTGCTGGCCGAAAATCAGTAACCATAGATTCCAGAATACAAACCGCTGTAACCCGGATTGAGAGCAGAGTGCTCCAAAGAGCACGAATCGTAGAGTACCTCCAGAAGCACAAAACTTTCACCAAAAAAACCAAATCGATTTTGTATGGGTGAAGTCAAAATCCAAATGAAAGTAATATGTAAACTCTAATATCCACTAAGGAGCAGTGAACAACGAACCAAAGAAATGAAAAACCTCAAGGAATCCGAGAAGTCAAGGCGCTTTCCATGTGATTTCTCTCACTAGAAAGTTGAGAGCATCTCTCACTTAACCAATGTGAGAGAGACACGTCTACCAACACCGTTAGAAGAACCCAGCAAAAAAAAAACGCAGAAATATAAGGGGGATAAAAAGGACCACTAACCTGAGAGAAGCAGCCCAGCAAAAAGCTCAAAGGAAAAGGGGCCCAGTCAACGTAAAAATGGGCCTAGCAGGCTCAGAAGGGGATAGACCCAGCAGAAAGCCCAAAGGAATGGGCAACCAGGCCTAAAAAGCCAAGCAGGAAGTGGAAGCCCACTGGACCGCAAAACAGACCCAAGCAATGCCAATAGACTGGCGCAGCCAAGCAGGAAATCCACGGGTCCGGCCCACCAAAAGGATAACCCTTCTCCTTATTCATCTTGAATTCCTTCAAGACTTCTTCAAGTCATGCTACCAACTCACAATAGAACTCCCAATAAAATTCGGATCGCACTCAAATTCTAACACAAATGCTAAAATCTTAATTTAATATTACTTGGATCACTAAACTTCAAATTCAAATTTAAATTTCACTACTCCAGTACTTGTCGTCTTCCCAAATTGTTTAAAATTACTTGCAAAGATCTTCCACATAACCACTGTATAGTTTGTCAACTTACAACTGCGTAGGTTTCTAAAAAGTTTTAAATGAAAAAAGGAATATGTTATTTATTATCATAATAGTCATTTTATCATTTTCGTTTTAGGGTATCACATAGTGACTGCATGGAAGGTCGGTTAAATTATGAATTAAAGAATTTCAATTAATGTTAGGTGATAAAATATGATGTAGTAGTTGAATTTAATTCAATGACCTAATTAATATAAATTAAAATTTGGTGACTTGGTCCACATTTGATTTGGTTAAAAATTATATTGTTATTATTTTTGATAAAAATTGAAGAAATTTGCTGCTAAAAACAAGTTTTAAAAAATTGAGATATTTAGCATCAGGATGATGACGGAGACGTTTGGGTGAAATTCAACATGGCTTATTAGCACAAAACGTCTATACGTTTGACAGTTAGTGTGCAAAAAGTCCCAACGTTTCACTTTTTTGCATTTTCGCCCTTATTTCAACGTTTCAGTGTGAAAAATGTCATTTTCACTGTTTTTCAGTGTAAAATGACCAATATATTCTCAAATTTAAATAAAACAAAAAAAAAAGAAAAGAAAAATAAAAAAATAAATTGCAATTATACTCCCAAACTTTTTAAAAAGTACAAGTGAGTCCAAAAACCTTATTAAAAGACTTAAGCACAAAACGTCCCTACATTTGACACTTAATGCGGAAAACGTCCTTACGTTTCAAACTTGTATGTACTTGCTCAATAACACAAAACGTCCCTACGTTTGACACTTATTGCGTAAAACGTCCTTACGTTTCATTTATTTTTGTATTTTCGTTCTTATTTCAACGTTTCATTGGGAAAAACGTCATTTTCACTATTTTTCAATGTAAAATGACCAATATACCCTCCTATATAAATAAAATAAAATAAAAAAGAAAATAAAAAAATTACAATTATGCTCCCAAACTTTTAAAAGTGAAAATGAGTTAAAAAATCTTATTTAAACCATCTCACCTCCCTTAGCTCTACCACCACCGTCAATGCGGAGGTGAGATGATTTGAATGGTGGTGGGGTTTAGTGGTTTAGGTGGAGGGAAGATAAGGCTGAGAGCGGAGAAGAAGACTGATTGTTTGAATGTTTTAATAAGGTTTTTGAATTCATTTGCACTTTTTAAAAAGTTTGGGAGCATAATTGTAATTTATTTTTATTTTTATTTTCTTTTTTTGTTTTATTTACATTAAGGATATATTAGTCATTTTATATTGAAAAAATAGTGAAAATGACGTTTTCCGCTATGAAACATTGAAATAAGGACGAAAATGTAAAAAGAAATGAAACGTAAGGACGTGTTACTCAATAAGTGTCAAACGTAGGGGCGTTTTGTGCTGTTGAACAAGTAAAAACAAGTTTGAAACATAAGGACGTTTTCCGCATTAAGTGTCAAACGTAGGGACGTTTTGTGCTTAAACCTTTTAATAAGGTTTTTGGACTCACTTGCACTTTTTAAAAAGTTTGGGAGTATAATTACAATTTATTTTTTTTTTTGTTTTATTTAAATTTGAGGGTATAGTGGTCATTTTCCATGAAAAACAGTGAAAATGACATTTTTCACACTGAAACGTTGAAATAAGGGCGAAAATGAAAAAAAAAATTAAACGTTGGGACGTTTTGCACACTAACTGTCAAACGTAGGGACGTTGTGCTAATAAGCCAATTCAACATAGATTCAACTTTCGATTTACTCATGAAATTTGACCTATTTGAGGATCACCACGACTATTCTCTTCTCGAGATTACATACATAGCATGTATATAGATTCTCTATTTGAACCGTCCACTTGTTCAGACAAATCAAATCAGTTCATTTGTAAAATAAATCCTATGAAAAACATGCTCATAAATTACAGCGTGTACAAGCTTCCAAAGCGGCATCGTGTCTTATCCCAAAGGGTCAAGTTCCCACTGTTGATAGGTGGCGCAATTCCATTGGTTATAGGGTGACAGATGTTGGATAAATTGTTTCAATGGATAATTTAATAGTTTGGTCGTAGTGACTACTTTGAAAAACTTGAAATATCTTTGAGGTTTAGATGTGGATAGGTTGGCGCCGAGCCACCTTGGGTGTGTGCAGACAGCTGGTCAAGCCGTTTCGCTTGCTGGCTAACATTAGTTTACAGTTTACACACGTTTCCATTTTCATTAATAGACAAGGATTTTAGTTGAACCCTAACCTTGAGGGTCCCCATCGATCCTGCCCTGGACCATCGTGGAGAAGATAAATCGCAGGATGTGCCTCCCNAATAGACAAGGATTTTAGTTGAACCCTAACCTTGAGGGTCCCCATCGATCCTGCCCTGGACCATCGTGGAGGAGGTAAATCGCAGGATGTGCCTCCCAAGAGCCAGGGTGGAGAGCTTATGGATAGACCTGGACTATTAACCCTATGGTAACTCCCGCTTGCAACAAAGTCAATTCCACCTTTGCGGGGAATCGAACTCTGCACACTACCGCGCTTAGCTCTAACCGCCCTCCCCTTTGCCACTGGGAGATTTGCCCTGGGGGCAATAGACAAGGATTTTAAATGTATGATGAGTGGTTAGTAATTTGTATTTGTTGTAAAAATGGTTTAATTTTTAGTGCAATTGGTCAAGTTTTAGTTCAAATTTCAGTGGGACTCGTAATTTGTAATTAATGGGTCCAATCATATTCATGTTCTACTTCATGAGCTTATTAACAAAATATATTTATTTATCGGAAATTATTTAAAATGAATAAAATATTTGATTTCTAATTTACTCATTTAATACTTTAAATAAGTTAAAGGGAAAATTGCAGTTACGGTACAAAATCTTTCAATTTTTTGCAAACTTTGCCAAAACCTTTCATTTGTGACACTCACGGTACCAAACATTTAACAATTTGCACCCGGAGTTCAAATTGACAGAAACCGTTAGTTGACCAATAATTAAATGTCTGACCAATTTCTAAAGGGTTAATATGTAACTTTACATTTTTCATAAGAGAAAAATTAAAATAAAAAAATTAAATTTAAAAAAAAAAAACATCAAGCTACTGTTCATCTTCTTCCCCTTTCCCTTCCTCCCATCCCCACCAACTGGAATAGCCTATATTTCAACGCGTGCACTTCATCCCACTCCTCAAATCACTTACTAATACATCCATATATGCATATTAACATACAACGCCCAATAAATTCAACTCTGTACGGTTGCGGTAAATTCAGAAGATGCAAACAAAAATACATACATATAAGTGCGTGGGAGAACAGTAGCTTGAGATTTTTTTAAAATTTAATTCCTTTATTTTAATTTTTTTCATATGAAAAAATGTAAAGTTATATATTTACCCTTTAGAAATTGGTCAGACATTTAATTATTGGTCAACTAATGGTCAAACTAACGATTTCTGTCAATTTGGACTCGGGTGTGAATTGTTTAAAGATTTGGTACCGTAGGTGGCACGAATGAAAGGTTTAGACAAAGTCTGCAAAAAAGTGAAAGGTTTAGTAGCGTGGCTGCAATTTTCTCCAAGTTAAAATTTGATTGAAATTCCTAAATTTTTGTAGTAAACCTTAGTTTGGCAATTGAGATTGGATCCCAACAAATATCACTAGTCTCTAGAAGAGGAGAGACAAATTCTATTGGATTCAATCCAAAGCCCACAAGCACGCGCCGGCCTGTTGGCCTCGAAAACCCACAAAGCCTTATCAACAAATCTTCTGCCATGTTAATACCTACCGTATACATTTTGTACACTCAGACAAAAGGTTTTAGAACACCAAGATCAACAAACTAAGAAAAGGGTTTCGGGACCGTGGGAACTCCTACAGTCAAGTTAATAGTCGATAGAAGTTATATGGGGAATCGGGTTTGGGAGAAATAAATAAGTAGAGATTTGACTAGAGTGTTATTAATGCATACATTTTTTGTTACTTGGGCAAGACAATTTATAGGAGAATGGGTTGTTACACTATTTCGTCTGCTTCCAATTGATGACTGACTATTATATGAGTGTTGACCTAAGCGTGGCATTAGGCCTCGACTTTGTTCAAGCAGGCTAAGACGAATCAAGCCAATAAAGTTCTTTTATAAATTAGGGATGAATATGTTGTCAAAGAGGAAGCCTGGAACGTTAGATACCTTCGCTTGAGAGAGCGAGGAATGTATAGAGATTCCAAGTGGAGTATTTTTCTGAGGGCCTACATGGCCTTCATTGCCGCTAGTGCTTACACGGTGCTTCACAGCTTTCAAGGTGTAATAATTTTAATTAACTGAAGGATGTGTGATCCATTTTCACCTAGAGTAGTGCTCGACGTTGATAATGCTCTATAGAATTACTTCAAGTTAATTATGAGGAATATTGGATTTGGGCTCTTCATGGCAAGATGAACACGTAGCTTGGGAAGGTCAAATTATGCCTTTGATGTAGATTAAAATTTGATAAAAAAAAAAAGTCAAAATTATTAATTTAAATTATGAGATTCACAACTTTTTAACCACACATTCATCTACTTGTATAAAATTCTACTAAAATATAATTTTAATCTACATCAAATAAAAGCTAAACGTAATACAATAACTCAATTAATAATTAATCAAGAATTAAAAATAAAATAAAGTACTTACAAGCTATATGATTTGTCAAAATAGATATAAAATTAAATAATAATACTATGATATGTACCATTTAGTACCCAATGATACATATCAAAACCTAGTAAATGATTAACGACTATTACCGATAACTATGGCTAGATAAAACGTATCAAAACCTAGTAAATGATTATCGACTATTACCGATATCTATGGCTGTTGGAAATTATAGCCATTGACAACTAGAAACAATGCCACGATATTTAGTGTGATTTCTAAGGACTTTAACCCCTCCAAGAAAAAAATTGATATGACTTTCACCAACATATTACATTTGTCAATTTCATTTTTTACTAACAGAAAAGGTGAATTTTCAACGACGAATTTCAACTTAGATAGTCAAAAGCACAATTTTTAAAAATAGTAATAGTACTATGATATTTTTAGATAATTAGCTTTTACTTTATATCTTTATGAGTTTTACTATTCATCCCTAACATTCAACTAACCTCGATACATCACACATATATACATAGGACAAGTGGGAAACCAACCACCTTCTAGACCTGTAAATTGGAAAAAATAATGGCACAACGTGATTCACTCACCCAAACAAAAGGTTTATTTAACCGTTTAAGGACAAAATTGAATATAATGAAAACGACAAGCAAGCAACCGGCTCATTAAGACAAGCTCGAGCCGCTTTCTGGATTTCCAACCCTTATCTTTCTTGACCAATTATAGAGTAAATATACATTTTGTCCTTAAAGTTGCATCTTAATTCTAAGTTGGTCATTAAAGTTTATTTTGTTTGAGCTCAGTCAATAAAGTTTCTTTACACTTCCAATCTGATCACTTTGCTAGTGAGATTAGCTTCAAATCTACGAATATCGTGTTAGCGCCACTATGTGCTTATTAGATGTTAATCCTATTGCCACGCAAGCTTCAATTATGCTATAACGTGATGACGAAACCCTGAATCCCGTTTTGGTAAACTTAAGATCTTAAAGTATTTGAATAAAGCGTGAAATTGATTGGAAGTAAACTTGGCTCGATCATGCCATCAATCTTGTTTAGCACGATATGGCAATGGAATTAAACGTTCGGTTAGTACACAATGGTTTTGATAGGGTACGGTAGGATTTGATTGTTTTAGATATAGCTCCATGTATATCTTTTATGTTTTATCTTCATTATCCTCACACGTAGGCAAGATTCATTTTTTTCGATCAAAGCCTAACACGTACAATTTCATTAAATGAGTTACATGTACATCTTTTGTCTACTCTAATACCATGTTGGATCACTGTTTACAATCTTAAGCATTTAGATATGGTCAAATGTATAAATTTCAGATCTTATCTTCAATAAATCCCTCCAAATGAGAGATCAGACTGAAATTATACTGGATTTAGAAGAAAATAAACTTTAAGAACCAGATTGAAATTTCACTACAACTTTAGGGACCAAATCTGTAAGTAAAAGTACTATATACATTATGTCTAAAACGAATCATTTGACACAAGAAAAAGCAGTTTAAAGACAAGAAGAAATTAATCAGTGAAGTTAGTTTTATTAAACAAAAGCTATATCTAGCTCAGAATCCTGACCAAACCAGAAACCTTAAGATTCTGCCACATCGAACGCCAAGAAGTACATGAACACGCAGTGCCAACAAATCCAAATCCAAATCATTATTAATTAATTTAAAGCTTCCATCTTCAAAGAATTTTGAGAAAAATCCCAACAAGTGTATCCTGCAAACATTAGTACAACAGCATCATCAGTTGAGA
>CAIGRR010092921.1:0-10414 GCA_903798365.1 Fraxinus sp. 1973-6204 | reverse complement strand
GGTTTTTGCTTACAGCCCTATTCATACGTTCACATGTCATAGAAGATCAGATGTCATGAAGTGGAAATATTTGATTCTTATTAGGACTGGGCATGGTCCGGTTAGAACCGAACCAAACCCGAAATTTTCGAATAGTTAGTAAATGGAACTGTCGGATCTAAATTTAATTATGGAACCGTTCGGATTCGATTCCATTCGATTCGGTTCTGTTCGGTTCCGGGATTCCGTACAACAATTAATTTTTTTTATATTACAATAATGCTACATAATTTGACTATGAAATATATTTTTTGTACCCCTTTTTGTTGAACTCTTCATAGATTTGTTGTTAAAATTACACGAATGGTTAGTTCACAATAATATAACGGTAGAAAGGACACTATGGTAGAATAAGGAATTTGAGTAAAACTTAGGTCAATTTGATTGAGTTGGGCCTAGCTGAAAATTAGAAATAGTAAAATTATATTTTGGGTTTGGACTAAATTAATTAATTAGCAATTTATTTTAAAAAAATAAAATAATTTGACTTATTTAAGATACAAAAATAAAAAAAATTAGGGAGATTCGGTTCTAGGTCTAGAACTCAGAATCGAACCAAACCCGTCAATTCTTAATTTAGATACCTATTCGGGTGTCTAACTTAAAAATAACGGTTCGGTTCGGTTCGGGTCCGGTTCGGTCCGATTCGGTTTGGGAGTTTTACCTTAATTCTTATACATGGTTGAATACACTTCCTAAAGAAAAGAATTGTTTGTTTTTCCTGACACTGCGAACTTGATAATTCCTATTATTAATTTTTCCAAAAAAAAACTTTGTTATTTGCCATCATTGTCTGTAACTATTGATTGGTGCAATGGTCAGTATCTGAAATTTCGTTTTTAAGATACCCTTGTCATTTTGTTTATATTATTGATTCACTTTTCTTTCTAGAGAGATGTTTGCTCTCAGCATTCACCTTTTTTCCCCCCCTAATTGATTGCTTGGTGGCTTGTTATATATTAGGGTTACTAATGGAAGATAGTAGCTTGAAAAAGGAGTTCTCAAATGAAGGTAACTGTCTCTGTTTGATTATTTGTTTCTCCATTCATCTCTGTTTGTACTGAATTATTTAACAACTGGTTGAGAAGAATAAAAGTGTAATCGTCATATACATGAATGTTATACCCAATCAAGAACATATTCTGAAAATCTGAATACACTTATCGTGGAAACATGTTGCTGTTAGATATTTACCAACACATTAAAGTAAATAGATATAACAAGCAGCATATACGCAATGGATTATTTTCTATTTGAAATAATACTAGCCTTTTCTGCTTTGCTGATCTAGGTTTTTCTATCTTATGTCCCCTCTATGTTCATGCTTTACAGTTCAAGGGTTGTCAAATCATTGTTTATATTATATTATTTTCTATTTCTAACTTTTTCATGCGAAGTTTTGCAGATATGTTTGAATGTTATGTTTTGCTGACTAAGGATAAGAAAATCATAAGTCGGACAGTATGCCGTAAGGCCCATAACCTTCCCAATGAAATGTATGCTATTTTTTACGCACTACATTTGCTGATTGGTCCTTGTACTATTCATTTGTGAAAGCTTTTTTGCCATAAGAAAAATTCTATTACTGCTAATACCTTGATGTTTTTCCTTGGTTTAGATTGTTAGCACATGTCACTATGATTTCATGCATTTTTTTCTATTTGGTTTCTTGCATGTTGCATGTGAGTGTTTGGCTTGGTGATTATGATGGTTGCATTTCCCCTATGTATTGAATAATTAGTAAAATATGGTCAAATAATTAGTAAAATATGGTAGTTGACCATGAGATGACGTTTTCTTTTCCAGAAGATAGTTAATTTGTTAAATCTTGATTACTCTTGGTTCAAGTCAAAGCTTGTGATGTATTGTTATCATATGAATGAGCTACCCTTGAGATTTAGTGTATGTTTGGCAAAATTTTTCAAGTGCTTATAAGGTTATCAAATATCATTTTTAACCACACATTCCTCGGACCGACAACATTTATCTACTTTTGAACTACATATTTTTTGAAATTATAAGCACTTAAGCTGGGACTCCCATTCTACTAAAGTGATTTCGGGTGACCACTTTTTTGTTTGGTTATTCGAGTACATATTGATTTACCTAAAAGTAACCTATTTCATCATTTAATCACCATTGTGAACAAAAAGGGAAATGAACAATGTTATACAAACCGGGCAAGGCATTGACCCATAAAATTTAAAGGGTCAAGGGTCAAAGGCTTGAATCAGAGGTAAAAATTAAATGAATGAACAAAACATTTGGGGTGAACCACCCAGTTTGGTCTTGAATTGACCGGCTCTGCGGTTATTTTAATGGACACTAAATTAACTGGTTTTCACATATAAGGGACCAGTTCTTGGTTTTTTTGGTTGAACAGTCTGGTCCAGTTCTCGTGTTATTGCAAAAGAATTCATTTGTAGGGGTAGCATAGTCATCTGCAATGTTGCGTTGATGAGTAATTGGTTGTGCATTTGTGCAAATTTATGAGTTTATCACTTTTGTTAGATTTTATTGCAATATATACCAAAAATTTATGCAAAAAATATTCAGTCATTTCTTGTTACGACTTGTAGCTGTCACATACTACCTATCATATTAAATTTTGATATCGACATTATGGTTTATATTTCTAGATCTGCATTCTGATTGACTGCCTTAGAAGTTCTTTTTCTAATTATGTTTCAATGATGGATGTATTCACTAATGAACCACGAAATGATTCTCATACTCACTCTTTATATGAAACCAAATGTTAACGATAGTGCCTGGTAAAAATCAAACCAAACTATTGAATCATTTTTTGGTGTCAAAAGTTAATGAAAATGCTTGTGTACTTGTCTTATTTTGTAATGTAATTTGATTTCCTCATAAGAAGAGGATGATAACCTTGAGATATACCAAGCTAGATAAACAGATACACCGATACATATTTTTATTCATGTGTTCATGGCTTAGTTCCTTAGTTTGCAGTCAGTAGTTCTTGGTAATGGACGAGAAACTGAATTGGGCTGGGTCCATGGGTGATAAAAAATGTCCATGATCTAGGTAGGTAACCTACATTGCAATTGGGAGGGTGCCTACCTGTGGTCAAAAGTGCTTGAGTTCGTTATAATTATGGCTGTGGGAATCTATGTTCATCATTCATGTATTAAGGCACATATAATGAGAAATGAAATTCTACAAGCCGTGTAGACTGTGTCGCTATATCATATGAGTCAATAGCACTAGGATGAAGGCAGGTGATAGAACGTAGAGGCGTTGTAGAGACATTCTCACATATTAAGACAAAAAATAGCCACATAGATGAAACAAATCAACTGCTAACCTTTCGACTTGAGTAAAAAATTTTAGAAAGTTATTCTTGTATACAGTAACCATATTAATTAAGAATCATGGGTTCGTAAGTGTGAAAAATAATATTTGGGCATCTTAAGAGTTATATTCTATAACAATTAGTATGAAATTAATATTTGGAACACATCAAGTAATATGTTTTAGTTCCAAATATGTTTTTATTTTTGTGTTAGTGTTTGTACATAAATATATGCATAAAGCTCACCCAAGCATAGATCATGTCATAGTTATTCGGAGAATTTTGTGAAAAATCCTTCTTTTCCTCTTTGATTTCTCACTCCCGGTAGTTGAAGTAACTTCTTTTCTATTGTACATTTTGGCTAATATTTATGAACTGTTTACACTCAAACCACTTTTTATTCACACTTTTCGAGAGATTCACAAGTTTTATCAACTTACTCACGACTCATTTCTATCTATTTATAATATAAACTATTTCTAAACACTTTTCCAAACATGCTCTATGATGCAAATTGTTCGCAATTGTTCATTAATTGGATTTTCTTGACAGACCTCGAATTTGGGACATATCTTATTTTGTTCGGCGAGAAAACATTAATTTTCTCTCTGGATTACCTTGTCTTCTCCTATGCCCGGGTTATGAAAATTCGCATCAGGAAAGAGAGTGGGGTCTCTTCTTGAATTTCTTGCGGAAGAACAACAAGGTAAAATTATATTATACTTATTTACAACATCATCCCGTTTAAATATTTCTTTATTGCCAAGTCTTTTGAGTTTTTCTGACCTTACATTTCAAGGGAAAATAACCCAATTCAATAAAGCTAAAGTAAATATCTTATTATTGTTATTGTACAATTTTCTTGGTCAGGGGATGGACGAATTTGGGGGCAATGTAATAATATTTGATTTTCTTGAACATAATCATAATAAATCTTGTCCTTTTGATACATGTTTACTATACCACAATTATACCGTAAGCATATGGTGCCAAGTTTTGTAATATAACTATGAAGTTAGGATGTTGAACTCACAGGGATTGAATATCAATTTTATACTACAATAAATGAATAGCCTTTATTTTATCTAGACGATTGAATTTGTATTATCAATGTTTCATCTAATTATAATGTGAATTTTGTGACGAACTTAATGATTTTATGCAATTTAGAAGAATTAATCAACCGAAGAAAGTCTAGGGATTTTGATTTCATCTAACTATTGACAATGTTTCTAAATTATATAGTTATCTCTAATTAATTTTACCATGTTTATAAGCAATAACCTTAATTTAATTCTACTTCCTCTCTCGAGTGCCGAGTGAAAGTTATTCCTAAATTCAATTCTAAGATCTCTATTCCGAATTAAAAGTTTAGGAATTATCAAGTTCTATGGCTCTTATGTGAAATCGCTTGAAAGGGTTTATACTTTCTTTCGAAACCTATAAAACTTAGGTTGTGTTATTCTATGATCAAGTCTAAGGTTCCCTCTCTCGAGTGCCGAAACTTAAACAATCAACTCATTCAATGACTAGTTAATTAAAAGCATTAAATTCAAATAACACAAATAAACGTAGTGGAAAATCTCAATGAAATAACTATTTCACATCAAAACATAGTTTTAAGTGTCGATTACATCAAACCTTAGATGAGAAGATTAGTTCATGATAGACGAAAGAGACAATCAAATTTATAATAAAAAACATATAGAATAAATGGTTGTCTTGAATTTGGAGTCGTCGTGAGCTTTTAACAAGCCAAGAAAAATAAAAACCTAACTCTCGCTGCCGCCACAAGCTTGATGCCACAATGGTTCTTTGGCTGGCGCCTTGGCACTCGGTTGGTGGCGTTGGGGCGTCGATTTCTAAATTTTTCATTCGAGATTTGGCGTTGGCGCCTTCAAGGTGGCGTTGGGTGCCCTATTCCTGCTTGTTCTTTTCTTGTGATAAATGTGGCGCCGCGGCACCAGCTTTGCTCAATTTTTTCCTTCAAAATTATTCTTCAACTTTAGCTTATTTCTCCGCCTCTTTTGCACACTTTTGAGTCTTACTTTCCTTGATTCATATTGTCGCGCTTTGTTCCTTTTCAATCTCCAAACTCGCCATTTTCACCAAGTTACGTTACCTATAAAATAACATGAACTAACACATCCAAACATTCTAAAACTATCAAAGACAAACAAAATATCAAGATTAAGTGGCATCAAAAGTATGAGTGAAATACACTCATCACCTTTTGACCTCAAGAGTGGCTTGTTTTGCCTCCGAGGTCATTAGACGGCTAGTTATTTTTTTTTTTTTTTTTGGCACTAACAAGATACTAGATATGATTTTTACTAGGAAGTTAGAATTCAGTTTAATAGTGTTTTTATTTATTTATTTATTTATTTATTTTGTTTGTTTCACCTTTTTGTTTGAATTTTTTCAGAAACAATTTTGTTAAGGGAACAAGATACATTTAGAATTCATTTTACTGGGTTTTTTCTTCTGTTTTGTTTCACCTTTTTGTTCGAATTTCTTCAGAAACAGAATTTTTAAGAGAATAAGATACATTTTGTGCTTCTCTTACGGTTTTTACCTTTTTGAAGGTTGCTATCTCAAAGCTTGGATTCTATGAAATATACATTCTTCCTCCAGATGAAAACTCAGAGGTTGACACTGGAGCTGTTCTATACAAGATGGAGAAAAAGCTTAATGGGTATTCTAGTCAAAGGCATGTTGGATTGGGTGGGCAAAATAACTGGACTCAATTTCCTTTAATGTTCTCCGATTATCAAATTTATAAATTATTAAAGATTTAATCTGTTTCTACATGCATCGACCTTGTTTCTCTAGACATAAAATAATAAATCTCCTTACCAATTATGTCATAGCTGAGTAATGTATGGTAGTTTTACTGAAGCTGATTTGACATTATACTGTTGCCTATTGGGCAGATATTAATGCTGCTGAAATTGCATCACTGCCTAGATGTATGGATTTCAATGATGCGGCATGTAGGCCTATTCATCCAAGAATTCAATCAAAGAAAACTAGTGTGCAAGTTATGCAGCCACGTCCTATTGGTGAAGGTACTGTGTCAAAATATGACCTGATATGCGATAGACATTCTCCTGACAAATCTTCAAAAGTAATTGCAGATCACTCTCCGAATTTGATGGTGAAAGATAGCAGCAGACCAGGAAATTCTGTGGGATGTGGTAGGTCCTTGGGGAGAAATTATGCAATAGCACATCCTAGTTATTTGAAAACTCTCGGTCAAGCTCATTCCAGCTGGATATTTGGTGCAATTGCTGAGCTTGTTGACAATTCAAGAGATGCCAAATCATCCAAGTAGGTGTATATGATCTTTTTGTTTTCTGCTTGTTTATTCTGTCTATGTTGGCGATGTCAAAGTTTCCATTCTCCATTAATAGTTGGCATTCTCTTGTTCGTCTAAGTCTTTTTCTTTCCATCTTTTCTCCGGCTAGTTTTGGTATAATATCTTGAACTTACTGTAATTCCCTTTTTAATAATATATCTTTATTTCTTTTTATTTTTCTTTTGTGTTTGTTGCGTCGTCAATGAGTATTATTGATGTGGACATCATTTTTATATTATGGATTTTTTCATTATTTGTGTTTTTTTTTATTATTGGGCTTGTATTACTGTGTTGGTCCAAGCCCATCACTAGTAGGGTTTTGTTTTACTATTTATATGGTTTTCACATTGTAATTTAGATAGACAATGAATGATTGAATGAAATTAAGATTGGCCGTTGCCACGTTTTCCTTCCCTTCACGTTTCTTTCTTCTTGGCTTCTTCATTTCTTCTTCTTCTTGCTTTCCTCCCATTGATTCTGCATCAACTACTGTCTCTTTTTGTGTTAAAACACACACTTTTGTTAATTAATGTGGCTTTCGTTGTGTGTTTTACAGACTGGAAATCAGTATCGGTATGCTATATTCAAAAACTGCTGGTAAAGATATTCCCATGTTGTCAATAATAGATGATGGCCATGGTATGAACCATCAAGATATTGTGAGAATGATATCATTTGGGCACGTGCAGCCTGAAGCTGATGATCCTGACCATATAGGAAGATTCGGGATTGGATTTAAGGTATCTTCATTTATCTATCGAAGTAGTCTAGATTAGTGTTTTTGTAGCTGCACGAACATTTTTGGAATGAAATGCTTAATGCCTATAAATGAGTACGGAAGAACTTTTAGGAAAAAGGGAAATAAATAACTATTCTTTATAATAAGAATATTTCATCACCATTAAGAAAAGGGGGAAAAACTCCATGCATTATCATTTCTTCACGATTTTAGCTTTGTTTAGTGATCATGACCCCTTTTGCAATTTCCTATTTTCTTATAATATGGAGAATCAAAATGTCAAATTCACTTGTAAATTCCTGGATTGGACACTACGTATTGCGGTTTTCCTTTTCATTTTTATAGAAAAAAAATATATAGTATTTGATATATAGAAGTAAAAAGCTTGAGGATGAAGAATTAAGTTGTACAATATGATACTTTTAAATTTTAATCTCTCACACAGTAGTGGAATCGAATAGTGGTCCTATCAGTGTACACCTACTGTCTAGTTGAATGCAAAACTTTTATCTCATGACATTTCCCAACTGATTACTGACAAGCGATATCATGGTCCATTATGGCCTGGTGTGATGATCAGCTCAGATATGGGTGTCTGTTTATTATGGTCTGTCCTATCTCTAAACTTGGTTTCGTCTTCTCATGTCTTCACATTTAAGCTGATCACTCTTTTGTTTGTAACTTTTGAGATAGAAAAAAGAAGGAAAAGGATTCTTTCTCTGCCTGATATTCCTTGTATTGAACACTAAGATTTTAATCATCATTTACAAAAAAAAATGGCGTTTCATTCCTCTATTGTGTTCATCAGTTAATTCCATAAAGTTAGGTGGCTAGATTTGATTTGCTCTAATAAATAGTTAACATTTGTTTGGACAAATTATATTTCTAATAATATTTGGCTTTATCTCGGCCCTAACTTTTGATGGGTATGTAAAATAGGTCCACGGTCCTTGATTGAGAACTATTTCTAAATGTCATTCTAGATTGATTGTGACTATAAATTATCATGAGTTGGATGAACAGTGTTGAAACCCCAAAATTTTGATATCAATTCCAAAGGATGTTTCACATTAGATAATTCTCGAGGACTGGTGCTTGTTTTAGTGTTTTAAACTCAAGAAAAATATGAAGAAAACAGTTATGAGTAGTTGAGATACAGATAACTGTGAGACTGTTGCCTAATATGTTTGCTTTTTATTTTAATTTAAGAAAAGCGATGGCTTGCATAAGAGTTAATTCTGTAGAATTTTTTTAAATAGAAATGGTTAAAATATCTTTTCTTTTTTATTTAATAAAGTGGTATTGGTTTCCTTTTGAGATTTAATCTTTCTAGTTTCAAATTGTTGTTTCCTGGTGTACATGATGTGGTCTTATGTTTAATGGACATTGTTTCTCAGACGGGTGCTATGCGGCTTGGAAAAGATGCATTGGTTCTTACCCAAACTGAGAATTCCAGATCAATTGCATTTCTTTCCCAGTCACTAAATGAAGGAAAAGACGTATGCAATCAATCCCCAGCATGGAGTATTGGAGTTCATTGTTTGGTCCCATATTTTCCTATAAATTATCTATTCTTGTCTAAACCTTCTTTTTCTTCTGTGAATCTTATGCTGTAGAATTTGGAGATCCCTGTTGTAAGCTACCACAGAATTGGGCAGTTTATGGAAGTAGATACAAGTGTCCAGAACGAGGCTTTCGCAAAATACAATTTGAAAATCATTAAGGATTTTTCTCCATTTGATAAGTACCTTATTGGTGAAAAAGCAGGCCTGTTCAGTGGAAATAACACTGGTACACAAATATTTATATGGAATTTAGATGTATGGGGATCAAATCATAGCCTGCAATGGGAACCTGGGATGAGTGGAGGGAGTTCCTTCCATCAAGGTGACATATTCATTCGTTCCAGGAGGATAAGATCTCGTCCAGGCCAAATATCTCAAAAGGTATATTTCTCTACTCTAATTTGATCAGTATAACATTAGTATTCCACGTGCAAACGAGATTGTGATTTCTTTTTATTTCAGGTACCTTTGGATTATTCTCTTAGATCGTACTTGGAGGTCATCTTCTTAGATCCACGTATGAAGATCTATGTACAAGGAGCTCGGGTACTTGCATGCATCACTAACGCACAAACAATCTGTCTCTCACAAACACTCTCATGTGTATATATGTCAATTGCACTGAATGCCTCACATTGGGAGGGTTCCTCATTATAGGCACTGTTAAGCCAATTACAAGATTGAATTTTAGCAATTACAACAATCAAAGTCTGTTCTACTAATTACTAGATATTGATAAAATCATGCGATAAATAGAGAGACTAATTGGCTATGAATTAAATTGATGTTGGTCGATCAAGAAGCATTATTTTTCCCACAAGGAATTGATGGCGTTGTCGTGTCATGGCCTTCATAAGGTTGTTCGCTATCTAGACAGTGGAAACATGAGGAAGAGAAATGACACGAGTATTCAATGTCCAAGGTTTCCGAAGTAGAATGATAGTCCACCTCAATATTATTCGTACGCATGTGGTAAACGGGATTAGCTGCTCTTTGAATGGTACTATTGTCAGCATGAAGGGGAGTAGGATCATAATGAGAAAAACCAAGCTCGGCCAAAAGACCATGAAGCCAGACAATCTTAAAACAAGTAGCTGACACCGCACAATATTTGGATTCGATAAAAGGTTTAGGAAAACGTGCTTGTTTTTTTGGTGCGAAAGCGTTTAGGAATTTTTGTAATAAGAATTATGTGATAAATAAGAACGATATTTAAACAATCATGTCTTGTATATATTGAATAATAATTGATTGTTGAAAAAGTGTAAAATACCTTTGTATTTATAGGCAAAAATATTTCCTAATCCTATTAATATAAGGAAACTAAATTCTAAAAGGAAATAAACTAAAATTTTTAATCTAAAAGAATTTAGAAATCATATTCTAATCAATAA
>CAIGRR010092911.1:0-14771 GCA_903798365.1 Fraxinus sp. 1973-6204 | reverse complement strand
TTTCAGATGGAAAATTATACCAATCAAACACAATTAATTACAAGTCTCAGTAAAACAAATTTTAGGCAATTCAATTTTCAGGAAAACATTTTCTTTCCACCCATTTTTCACCTTTGCAATCAAACGGACCCTTAAACAATTTGTTTTTGCAAGTGTGAAATTGCACTCGAGTTTTTTTATCATGAGTTAGGAGGTTAGAAAAGTGATAAAAATTAGTTTGGGCATCCGTGGAAGTGCTATTTATGGCATTTCTTGAAACTAATAAAAATCGGTTTGGGCTTCAATGGAAGTGGGCCATGAGTTGGATACGGACTCAGTAGTAACTCTCTTGTAACTTCCGTCCATTTTGTGGTGTTTTATAAGCCCAATTAAAAACCAATCTCCATGGTGTAATTCATATCCAACTCACTCAAACTAAACCCTATTCTTAGTCTTATTTCATATAGCAACAGCAACAGGACAGGACTGAGGGGACNTTTCATATAGCAACAGCAACAGGACAGGACTGAGGGGACAAGCGGCTTATGGTTTAGGGTTTCCTTGGCACCAATTGATATTGTATTGCAGTGATTTCTTCTACTCAACCTCTTCATCACCAAACTTGGAAGGTAGTATCAGATTTTTTCGACAATCTCTCTCTTGAATTTTGATGTGATTGTTTCAAGTGTAATCGGTGAAATATCCAGCACCAAAAGTCCTTTTATGCATTAACTTGTACTTCTTCTCTGTCTCCTTCCTTTTTTTTTTTTTTTGTTTATTTTCCCTCCTTTTCTCTATCTTGGCACTCCTTCAAAATTAAATTTCGAATTTGCTGGTTATAGAGATTTTTCTGCATTATTTTCAGCAATCCGTTCCGCTTGGTGCTAGCCGACCGTTCTTCCTACAAAGAACAAACCGATTAATACCAGGTTGAGCTGAATACACCCACCTGGTTGAACCCGACTGATCCGGTTTTTGTATAAAAAATTGTACTTTCAGCGGATAAATAAGGAATTCAACAACACTCCTCTCGTATCAAGTTGTAGCATTTTCCCACTGGGGCATGTGAATTGTTGTGTGAAGTTGGAATTAAAATTTATAATAACTATACTTTGCTTTATACTTTCTTTCCCTAATTTTAGTTAAATGGTTTAAAATCATAGTTATCGAATGGAAAAAAAAATAAATACAGTTTACATGATGTAAAGATTTCAAGAATCTTGCATTGTAATGTATTTATTCTTCAAATTTCAATTCAAAAAATATATTTTGACTAAAATTTTGATCCGACAATTACTCATTGGTTGGTTCTGAGTACTATGAGAATATGCATATTCTTGCTGAACCCTTGAATTGTTGCCTGAATTTATCTAAATTTGCACAAAATGTTATTTTATTTCTGAGTTGATAGAAAAATATGCTATTTTATTATGTATCTCGCATTACACTTTGAATGAAGCTCATGCATCTCACTCTATGTTTTCTGCGATGTCTGTACACATACAATAACTATGGGTCTGGGTGCTTTCATGAGCTTTTGAGCTGATTATTGATTATTAATTTCAGAAGATGTGAAAAGGTGGACGATTGTAACTAGGCTTAATGTGTCTAACTCCATGGGATTTGTATATAGTTTCTGATGTATTGAAATCATTCTAATTATATTAGTTGGCATGTGCATTGATGATTGTGAACTCTTTCAAGTTACCATTTTACAAATAATATTTAGGAACATTTCATTGGGTTTTCTGTCATTTCAAAAGCTTGTGCGGTTTGTTTCTCTGCATTCTAATAGGGACTGTAGGTCCTCTTTTTATATCACATGCTATTCTACTTAATCATTTAAGTGAAGCTAGCATTTTTATGCAGGAATTCTTTGTACAGTAATGGCAGCTCCCAAAAATAAAACGAAAACAAAATCACAAAATCCCCATCCTAGAAAGAAGCAAAAGAAAGTACCTTTAGCAATAGAACCAGAAAGAGAAGACCTCCTTAGTGATTCTGATGGAATGGATGAAGTAAAAGAACACAAAGAATCTGATGAAGAAGAACAGGAATTCAATTCGGACTTGGATATGTCTTCGGATGGGGATGATCCTTTTGCTGATGATATTCTTAAAGGAAGCGATGATGAAGGTATTCTCTTTCCATTGGAGTTTTATTTGGAGGATTATCTCTACTCCTGAACTTATCACATTTGCTGGATCATTTGTTTAGAGGAGGCTTCAGATGTAGATTCAGATTCAGATTCTGATGCATCTGATATTGAGACAAAAGCTAGAGCAATTGATGAAGAAAAGGCTAGGGTAGAAGAAGAAGCAGAAGCTGAATTGCAGCTCAATATTAAAGAAGAGGCGGATGAGTTCCGATTGCCAACCGAGGAGGTTTAGTTAAATGATACTTATGCATTGCTTTTATGAGTTTTATTATTATTCATTGGCCGAAAACTTTTTGCCAAGTTTAATTTGAACTGTTCCTACAAATACATAGGAGCTTAAAGAAGAAACACACAGACCTCCAGATCTTTCAAATCTCCAAAGAAGGATAAAAGAGAGTAAGTTCAGTTTCTATTAAATTTCTTAATCATGTTTTCGTTTTATAATGAAATTCTTTACTATCATCTCTGTTTTCTTTCACCAAGTCCTTTGAATTCGGTTGATCTGTTTCAGTTGCTCGAGTCCTCTCGAATTTTAAGTCTTTGAGGCAAGATGGAGCAACACGGAAGGATTATGTTGATCAACTTAAATTGGATTTAAGTTCATACTATGGATACAACGAGTTTCTAATTGAAGCTTTGGTTGAGGTTATTTGCCAATTTGTGAATAGTCAACTCGTTTTGTTTCATTTTCTGTCTTTTTGGTGCTGAAGTTGTATTTACACGTGGAATTTTGTGAGTTTTATTCAGATGTTTCCAATTGTTGAACTTATGGAACTCGTTGAAGCTTTTGAGAAGCCTCGTCCAGTATGTCTTAGAACAAACACTTTGAAGGTGAATTGGATTTTATTTCTTCTTTAATGCTTTGGTTTGTTACCCTTGCTGATGGTCCTTCATCAATCGCACCGTGTTGATAAGACTTTCCTTTCATTTGAATTCAGTCTCGCAGGAGGGACTTGGCTGGTGTGCTTTTGAACAGAGGAGTCAACCTTGATCCATTAAGCAAGTGGTCAAAGGTAAGAGTTACGATATGTTTATTCTATTCTTTATCTAGTGTACCATTCTGTTCTTTTTTCAAGGGACAATATTTTTGTGTTTTGTAGGTTGGCTTGGTTGTTTATGATTCACAAGTGCCAATTGGGGCCACTCCGGAGTATATGGCTGGGTATTATATGGTATCTTCTAATCCTAGAATTTACAATCCTAATTTTTAGTATTAAAGCAAAGCTGACTGTCTATTTGTTGGCAGCTTCAAAGTGCTAGCTCTTTTTTGCCTGTAATGGCCCTTGCCCCTCAGGAGAAAGAAAGAATTGTAGATGTGGCGTAAGTATATGTTAGTTATCTCAAGTTGCAATTTTCATCCATCTTTGCTTACTTCTGCTAACTTCTGTTTCTATATCTTTAACCCCTTTTAAGTTGTGTGGGCACCCTCTTTTTCTTAATTTTTTTTATTGGACGTTGAAGGGATTCATGTTATTATTTTTTCCGCCGTATCATTTTTTCTATAACCTCTTTTTCACACAATCTCTAATGATTTTCTTTTTTATATGTCCTTATCTGAGCTGGTCTTATTTTGCTATACATATTTAATTATTCTGAGTAGCCTCTTATGGAATTGCAGCATAACGGATGAATTAAAAATTTTCTTTAGATTCAAACTTGATAGTTATAATCAGTTGAAATACATAATCCTTTGTCTTATATTATGTTGCTGAGGTTTTTATCTCATATAAATCTCTGTTAGTTTGAAATTTTATGTTCTCAAACGTGCTTGTAAGATGATGGTTGATAAGAACATGGTGAAATGGTTATTTTGAGCGTTTCACGTATTTATATTTGTATTTCATGTGAAATGTTTAAGATTTTCCCGATGTTGACACAATTTGCGCATTCGTAGGGCTGCTCCTGGTGGTAAAACGACTTATATTGCTGCGCTAATGAAAAACAGTGGTAAGTGGCTATCCCACTGCTAGCGATGTATGTCTTATGTATGGGAACATGAGAAAAATTTAACGACTTTTTCTTCTTTGTTACATGAATGATTGATCAATGAAAGTGGCTTTTAAGTAGTTTTTTCTTGCTAGCTATGTTATTTTGCATCTTCCGTGGACCCCCTTGTCTGAGACTACACCTATGATCTATCAGAGTTTCTTTTGGATGTTGTTTTCATTTATTTTTACCTGTTCAAAAAGTTAGTTTGTAATATTAATTCAACTGTTTGCTGGTGATCCTACTTCCCAGCCCCAGCCCCAGCCCCAAGAAAATAAATTCCACTGATCTAAGAATTGGAAAGTAGATCCACACGTGGTAGTACTAACGTGCAGCTCACTCTCTTTTATGGCTCAGCAGCCGCTGTTGATGAAAAAATGTTCAAACTGTTATGTGCCCATTTCTGATGCTGTTGTTCGATTCTTCAACTTTATACCCTTGAGTCTGGGGGTTTAGTTTTGCAGATCAATGGATAGTGTAACAAACTGTGGTGTAATACGGAATTCATCTGGTAAATCTGCATGCTGTGTTTTCTTATTTTTATTTACAGCTGCCCTATTCTTAATTGCACTTAAGAGCATTTCTGACATTAATAAAAAGGAAGGCATTTGGGGTTGGGAGGTGAGGATTTCTTATTTTTGTTTTGTGTGTTGGGGTAAGAAAGGGGGTGGGGTGGAAATATGTAATTTTTATGCGCAGAGCATGACATAGATTTAGCCTCTTTTTGGGAAGAATTTATAGATGGTTTAATATATAAATAGATAGAAATGAGTGGTGGATACTATTTGTGAGTCCATTGGAATAAGTGGTTGAAAATGAAGTTTGACCATTTATAAATGATTTATAAATTTTGTTGATTGGAGGCTTACTTGTAGAATTTTTGAAGTTGGCTATTGGCTAGGAATTGATATATTTTTGCACTACATATTCAAACTTTTCCTTTTTTTTTTTTCCTTTAATTGCGAAGCCTATTTGACTCAAAATTATATGCCTTCTCTTAGTATTATATATGCTAAAAGCACAATGACTGCAAATTTTTGTTATAAATTGTACGTGCAGTGTAGTCAACTTGATATGTTTACATGGTAGGTATCATTTATGCAAATGAGATGAAGGAGTCAAGGCTCAAATCCCTTACTGCAAATTTACATCGCATGGGGGTAACAAACACCATTGTTTGCAACTATGACGGAAGGGAGGTTAGGATCTTCCCTCATTGTTCCTGAAACTTCTTCAAAAGATTTTGGAACTTTTGTTACCACTGGTTGTAGTTTTCTTCTTCTAACCCCCCTACCCCAACCCTCCCACACACACAAAAAAGAAAGCAAAACCAAAAAGCAGAAAGGAAAAAATGTCCTTCCAGGAAAGTATATCTTGCAACTGTGTTTTACAGGACAACCAACATATCCTTGTACTATAATGCTGGTGTGATGCAAATTTTCTTTTGTTTAAATAAGATCATCTCTTTCCACATCTTTATTTCGTTGTGATAACTGTCCCTGAAGTGTTGTTTAAATGGCTTTGAGCACCAGGAAGAAACAGAAGAAAATAATAACATTGCTTAGCTTTCCTAATTCCTCACCTTTCTAATCAGGCTTTCATATACTTTTAATATTTCTTTCTTTCTTTTATGATTGTATCGTCCATAATTCTGGTGGATCTAACATATCTCTTTTTCTTTTATAATTTAACATTAGCTGCCGAAAGTTGTAGGCAACAACACTGTTGATAGGGTTCTACTGGATGCTCCTTGCAGTGGCACTGGGGTATGCAATCAAGCTTAATTTTGAATTTCCATGAAAGATTCTTTTCGCACTCACTGCATAAAAATTTTTGATTGGGTTATTCTCATTTTAGGTCATATCTAAGGATGAGTCTGTGAAAACCTCGAAAAGTGCTTTAGATGTACAAAATTGTGCTCATCTGCAGAAGGTACGGTTTCTTACGTCCAGAAAGTTACATTTTACCACAATTTTCAGAAGAATATCGTTTTTTTAATATTCATGGCCTATGCTTGACCACGAGTCGGGGAACCTTGAAGAGTGATTAGGAAATATTTACATAATGCCAGCAGTTTCTAAATACAACTTAAATATGCTGCGGTTCCACAATATAGTTTTATAATAGAAAATCGTTTCCTAACTTGTAATCTTTAATGTCTACCAATGTATGCTTTTGGAAGCTCATTTGTTTTTAAATATGTTTGCAGCAATTAATACTTGCAGCAATAGACATGGTGGATGCCAATTCAAAATCAGGGGGATACATTGTTTACTCCACATGCTCCATAATGGTTGCTGAGGTTTGTTTAGTTCTTAAGTCCTTGAATGTCTTCTATTTCTTCTTTCTGAAGGCTGGAATTTGCAGAACGAGGCTGTTATAGACTATGCACTCAAGAAGAGGGATGTAAAACTTGTGCCTTGTGGACTTGATTTTGGGCGTCCAGGGTATTACCTAGCTAGAACTCATTTGTCAAATCATTGTTGCAATTGCATGATTAGCCTCACAACATTTCTTTTGTATTATAGATTTGTTCGCTTCAGGGAAAATCGTTTTCATACTTCATTAGAAAAGACAAAACGATTCTACCCCCATGTTCACAACATGGATGGATTTTTTGTGGCAAAGGTACGTCTTAATATGCAGAATGAATTGAGATGATTTAATTTTGTGTAAATTGCTTTATTACGCACTTGAGGCTGAGTTTGTGTTAATTACTATGCCATTTTTGGGCAAGTTGTTTTATTAAGTGTCAAATATCTATACTACATGATAATAATAGACACTGTCTAGTTGAGTTGTCGATAATCCGACTTTCTAAACATTAACTTCAGATCTTTACTAGAGTTAGGTTGTAATTGCCTCAATATGTACAGGATTCGCATATTTTTAAACCTATTTTGTTGTACCTCCTCCTGAATGGTCACTAAGTATGTTGAGGCATACCTCCGGATATCTATGCATTACACAAAATTTTGACCTGTCATCCCCACTTCTCTTTTCTGCTGATTTACGAACTTATAATATTAATCTATAAATACTTTAAATACTACATACCCCAATTGACCTGTGTAGCTAAGAGCTTTGCTTTCGTTTCCTGTACTTTCATTTATATATATATTTTTTTGGTTAAAAGTTTGGTTTTGTTAGGATTGCTGGATTGAATTATGATCATAAAAAATATAAGTACTGCAATAACCAGTAGAATATCTAGATGTTGCCCAGGCAATTGTTTGCACTTACGCCACTACCGCACAATATCTGCAATCTTTTTAACTTTATAATCCATTTTTTTTTTGGCAGTTAAAGAAAATGAGCAATTCCAAACCAACACCAATTTCCTCTGAACCTTCAGAAGTGGTGGAGCAAGGACCTGATTTGATGGAGAGCAATGGCCAGAACAATGGTGAAGGAGATATCCACCAACACACGAAGAAAAAGGAGGTTGCCAAAGAGCATAGGAGGTTGAGCATCAGTTCTACCAAGGGCGGGAAAGGAGAAAATCCACAAGTCACAGAAAAGAAGATGAAAAGGAAACGCCCTTCTAGAGAGGAGATTGCAAGAATCAGGTACTTCATCAGCTCAGCTGGAAGTTAATATGATGGCAGAATTATGTAGCCTTTCTCATACCCTTTTTTCTTTTCTTGGGAAAATAATGTTCAGAGAGGAAAAGAGACAAATTTTAAGGTTAGCGAAGAGAGAAGGTAAGAGGAATGGTGGAACTGTGGACTGACCAATTTGCAGCTCATAACGGAGTGCATGCTTAGTTGGAATCCACAAAACAGTAAGTCATCCAGGGGATGAATTTTTATTTTTTTGACTAATTTATGCTATAAACAGCTCCTGGACAACACTCGGTGTATGTATTAATTAATACAGTAAGAGCAAACAATCAAATGATTGTCATAGACCGAGAGCCTTTTTCCTGAAAATTGTCAATTTTGGTGCTCGAGGAATTAAAATTTGGTTCACTGTGCTTGTTATTGCTATAAGAATCTTGATTTGTTTTCATTTTTCCCATATATTTTCCTCTTTCGTTTCCGTTCTCACTCATGCAAGGTAGTGTTTTGTCAGAAAATTTACACAGGATCACTTTTTTAACCCCTTCATATTTCAGCAACTGGTTCTAGTCTGATTATATAATATAATAATATGTTGCATGAGATGATTTTATTCCTATTTTGAAGGAAGGATATGTTCAGTAGCTGACACTACACAAGTAAAATAAAAGTAAGTTTTAATATTAAAAAAAAAAAAATTACTTTTTACTCTCTTTACCTAAAGCTTAGCCAAGCATGAAAAACTTATCATATAGAAGACGTTAATTAATTGAATGTTAAAAATAAGAATGTGAAAAAAAAAAATTAAGAATACAAGCAAAATTTGAGAATATTTATAACATTCCAAACGTGATGCATGTAATTGAACATATTGAGCAGCGACTATTTTGTTAGCTCGAAAGAGGTTCGATTTTTCCTTTGTTGGAAAGTATATAATGTCTATTTTTGCTATGGGCGGCATGGCCAGAGAAATATTGAACTCGCTCTCTTGCCACGCCTTTCAGTTGAGTCCAACTCAATCATTCTTTTTGATTGGAGGATCATTTGATCTTCACTCTCTTGTTAGAAGCACAGAACTAGCTTCCGATTGATCTGTTTCGGAAGAAACTCTAGGACCCCTCGTCGAAGTCCGTCCACCCGGCTTAACTTTGATGACAATTTCATTTTCAAAACCCTTTCTCACGAACGCGCGCGCACAGCAATACAATTTTGGGGTTCCTCTGTGAACAATTTCAATTCAATAGTACTTTTCCAATATCAGCGTTATAGCGCGTGTGCCACCACTGACAATGGCCATACGCTGTCAATCTCCGTCGCAGTTGAAGTTCCTCCACATCTCCACCACGCCTCCACCATTACATTCTTCCTCAAATCACACCTCCAATCGTCCCTCAAATTCAACCTCTCAGTCTCAGCAGTTCATAAATCTGTGGCCGTCACAGCCGAACCCGAACCCGTTTTCACCTGCGTAAAGTCTTTCGCCCCGGCTACAGTTGCCAATCTCGGACCGAGTTTCGACTTTCTGGGCTGCGCCGTTGATGGAATCGGAGATTTTGTTACTCTTCGGGTAGACCCGAGTGTTCACCCTGGTGAGGTATCCATTTCTGATATATCTGGTGCCGGTTCCAAGCTTAGCAAGAACCCTCTTTGGAACTGTGCGGGTATTGCAGTTATGAAGATGCTTAATGTTCGATCTATTGGGCTTTCGCTTTCCCTTGAGAAAGGCCTTCCCCTGGGCAGTGGCCTCGGCTCCAGCGCTGCCAGTGCTGTAAATGAATTGTTTGGTGGGAAGTTATCTGTGTCCGAGCCGGGCTTGAATCGGAGTCAAAGGTATCCTGTTATCACGCGGACAATGTGGCTCCGTCCATCATGGGTGGATTTGTTTTAATTAGAAGCTATGATCCTCTATAGCTGATGCAGTTGATGTTTCCCCATGAAAAGGACTTGTTTTTCGAGCTGGTAAATCCGAAATTTGAAGCTCCCACAAAGAAAATGAGAGCTGCATTGCCACCGGAGATTACAATGTCCCACCATGTGTGGAATTGCAGTCAGGCAAGGGCATTGGTTGCATCGGTGTTGCAAGGAGAGGGCTTAGGATAGGCACTGTCATCGGACAAAATAGTGGAGCCAAGGAGGGCGCCATTGATTCCAGAAATGGAGGCTGTGAAGAAGGCTGCAATTGAGGCTGGTGCATTTGGATGCACAGTTAGTGGGGCAGGGGCCCACTGCAGTGGCTGTGACAGATGATGAGGAGACTGGCCGAATAATTGGGGAAAGGATGGTGGAGGCTTTTATGGAAGGAGGGAATCTGAAGGCGTTGGCTATGGTCAAGCAGCTCGATAGAGTTGGTGCTAGGCTTGTTAGAACTTAGAAGTGTTCCCAGATAATATTACTGACAAATAACTGTGGGTAACATTTTTGACTTTTTTTTTTTTAAAATAAACATCAATTGGCTTTTACCCATAATGGAAGTTGTTGGAATTTGTCGATGAATTGCCAGTGATATTGTCTTCCTTCATCGTCTGAGTTTCTTATTGACGCATTGATTTGCTTAATCCCCCCACCCATACAAACAGGTCATTCTGGACAATTTGATTAAACAGTTCCTGCTAAAGGTTTTACATTTGCACATGACATCTGGATGTTCTTGTGAAATCACCTATATGCGTTTTTGCATTAACTTCCAACCACCAAAATCTGACTATAGTTTGGATGCTTTCAGTGTCTAACGTTTTAAACTTAAAAGGACGAAATACCGTGGAAACAGAAATAGTATGAAAACTTATTCACTGGAAAGAAAAACAAGGATCTTTTCTTTTTGATTTCAGGTTGCTCCCTGTCTCTCTCTCAGGTGATTTCTTGCCTTTGGAAATGGTCTAATGAGCTGCTAGGTGGGTTTGGTATCACTTTTGGTGGGGATTTTACCGAAGATATGCGTCTTTGTTCAAAATCTGTGTTCTTTTCATGGACCCTCAATCCTTTTTCACTTGTTTATATCTTCTGTTTTGTGCTTATCATTTGCTATGTGGTAGTTCTTGACTGTAGCTTCTTCCGGTGTAAAGACTGCCTTTTGAAGTGTACAAAAGTAATATCCTCTGTTAATTTTATTGATCGGCATCTGCATCTAATTATGGTTCAGCTTTATGGTTAATGGGATTTACTTGTGCCACAGAAGAAAAGGGATAATTTTTTGTGATTTAGCTTATTTAAGATCTTCTATTAACCAATTTATGGTGTTCTGTTGGGATAATGTACAATCAGTAGTTGGGGGACTATGTTTCTTTTAACCCATTTGCTTAACCTTCTGTTTCTTTTCCCTTTTTCTTTCAACATTGTTTTGAACTAAGGGTCCGTTTATTGCAAAGGTGGAAAATGGGTGGAAAGAAAATGTTTTATTGGGAATTGAATTGCCTGGAAATTATTTTACTGGGAATTGTAATTAATTGTGTTTGATTGACATTATTTTTCACCTGAAAAATCTTGAAAGTTTGGTGTCCGTTTGACTTCATTTTTTATGGAAATTGTCCATTAAAGTGATTTTTTTCTACCATTGGGTCTAGAATTTGTTCCAATTGCCAAAATAAAATAAAATTACCATACCGAATACCATTTGTTTGGCTTTGTTTTATATGGAATTTTTTTTTTACCATTGTGTTTANAATTTCCTTAAAAAATCATTTTTTTATCAAAATTTAGTGTTCGTTTGACTTTATTTTACATGAAAATTGTCCATTAAAGTGATTTTTTTCTACCATTGGGTCTAGAATTTGTTCCAATTGCCAAAATAAAATAAAATTACCATACCGAATACCATTTGTTTGGCTTTGTTTTATATGGAATTTTTTTTTTACCATTGTGTTTAGACTTTTTTCCAATTGCCCAAAAATAAAAAAAAGCTGTAAAATATTTTACCACAAAAATCAACTCCACAATTCCTAGGAAAAAGGGCGCGTGAGGCTCATCCATGGAAAAAAATTTCCATGGACAGCAAAAAAGTTTTCCATTTTCCATGGAATACCAAAGCCATCAAACAGGCCCTAAAAATATATAATGCACTCATTTGTCTATGATAATACTGTTTTGTAATTTATCTGCTTTATCTTGGTAGACATTTCCTAGTTGTAGATGGAATTGGATGTGATACTGTTTAATTTTGGTATTGAAAGGGGAACACATTAAATTTGGTGTGGAGTGAGAGATTGGTAGAGTTTGATTAGCTTAAGAAGTCTGTATTCATTCCAATGGCCTCAGAATCAGGTGATGAGAATTTCTTCTAAAAGCCTTTCATAACCAATGGACAGCAAGTACGGAAATCCTTCAATGGCTTCACATTTGCCAATTCCCAAGCTAAGTAAATTGGAGCCTGCTACAAAAGAATTACTTAGAATTAATTATCTGAATAGCTCAATCAGTTCTTTTGCAGGTAAATTAGACACGAGTTTACTTATGGACGATTCAATCATCTATAGAGAGACTCAATACTGGTGAGCTGGAAAAGAAAAAACCAACTCTGCTAGCTAATGGAGCAAGCAGTTGCAAAAACTAATGGAAGAGTCAAGATTAGTGATCGAGTTGAATTTGTAAAGTGGCGAGAGCCGTTTATGTAAGGGTAGCACAAGTAGCCATACAAGTGATGAAAGTACTTTTATCGGCCTGAGTTACATGATTAACAAGTTCCATTAAGCAAATGAATTAAGATGGAAAGCCATTCTGCACAAACGATGAGTGAGCGGATTTTAGGCATGTTCAGAAAATATCCCCACTAGGAGGCGGCCATGTGTCAATTATGTAAAAGATTAGGTAAGATTTTAGGTACATGTAGCATCTCACTTCTTTCTTTTATTCTGAACATCATGTTACTACACGTAATCCAAGTAATTGTTTGCTGTCCTGCCATGATTATTTGGCTGGAGGCAGATTTATCCCTATATTCTGAGTATGGTTTCACTAATATTTCCTCTCTCATTTTTGTCCTCGCGTTGTTACTTCAACATGCCTGGGATTCAGTATACCTCTATGTTATGACTCATAATAAGGAGCTGCCACGTGTCATCTTAACCAAGCTGTGGGACCAGATCTAACCAAACCAGGAGGCTCAGTGCTATTCCGTGGCCTATTATTCGAGGTCATTGTCGTAGCCGAGGCCCTTGCCACTTCCGAGGCACCATGGATCCGAGGCTCCTTTGCTGGTGACGGCCCACGTGCACAGATTTGTTAATAATGAGGATCTTGTTACGAATGATTGATGTGACATTTGAGAAAAGTATGTAAGTGTTTTGTCTTGTCAAATGTAAGAGCATTTAATGCTTTGAGTAGATAGGAAAGTCAATATGATGGCTATGAATTGATGGGTCGGCCGAGGAGATGAGGCCACGTGTAAATTGATCCAAAGGTCACAATTTCATTTGTACTATTATAAGTACTACATCCATGTAATATGTAAAGGCTAATAAAACTTTAAATACTTGAAGATGTATTATTCTCTCTTCTATTATCATATTCCAACTACGAATCTTGTTCTTTATCTATTGATTTCTTATACAATCGCGTTCCGTTTATCTCGTCGGAGCCCGTAACGTCTCGTGTCGTTGAGCTCTTCTCACGTTCAATATATGGAGATATCCTGATCGTCGATCGACACTAACATGTTGGTTCTGGCTTGCGTATGCACGAGTGGACTCGACATCTGTTGGCAACAATTTTTGGGGTCAACACTCTATATCCTCAAGCCAGAAAACGTTTCCATCTGACTTTGACGTTTCACTTCACTGTGTTGTTAGCCCAACACTCGAATCCTCAGGCCTCGAGACCGAACCCCGCAGGGAAGACCTTATAATGTGTCAAACCTGCTTGCATTGTACCCTTTTGTATCCATCCATTGTGCTCCATGACTTTTTGAATGATTTCAGGAAAGACGGGAAATCCAAAAATGAAACTGGCAACCAATTTGGCACCTGAAATCATCGAAGGCAAAGGCTGAAGAGCATTGGATTGCCTTGTACTGGTGGACTTTTGAAATGCTGTTATGTAAATTCTTTGATCTTTTGTTGATGGGATGATCAACCATATTGGCACTTTGGCCAAGAGGGAACATATCACAGAAAGGGCGTATAAAAAGAATTTCAGACAGATTTTGTTGGCAGAGAAACCATATTAATTGTTTTTCCGTACTGTAAGTTCCTTCTTTTGACTCTCACACAGACGAGTTATTTTAAAATAAGTAATTTCTAATTAAAAGTAACAAAAAAAAATAATCTATTAGGTTAACAGAAGCTGCATATGCATCAACATATGTTATTACAAACTAACATTCTTGATACCAGATTGAGTGAAATAGAGATTGAAATAGTAACTTAATTGTTTCGGTCCACTATGTCCCAATCAGTGCTTTGTATAATAGTAAATAAAACATCTTTCTAATTTCAAATTTTGATCAATCATCATAATAGAAAGTAAAGTTAATATTTCACTTCCACCATCAACAAATAGGATACAAGAGGGTAAAGTAGGAGGATTATTTACTGAGTATCGGAATTTCGAATCCTCGCAGCAATTCGATGACAACATTTATATTGAAAGGCAGATGTCCTGTGAAAACAAAATCATGGGGCGCTATGTCATCTTTTTGAAGGTTTCGTCCGCATGACGTAGAGGTGGGTCTCATGGGAGGAGAACCGCTTCCCGAATGTCTTGACCTAAGTGTGTATAAACTATGATCACATCCGATTTACCCGGGTGGCGAACAAGGGAGAAGGTCGCCATAGAATTAGTAGTTGAAGCTCGGAGAACTGAGTCGTCAAAAATAAATAAATAAATAAATAAACTAGTGCATCTATATGTTAAGATATGAACCAAATAGACACTGCTCGTTTCAAGGCCGACAGGAATTGCCGTTGCAGAGAAGATCTGCCAAGCAATAACATTATACATTAACCGAAAAAAAAAAAAAAACACGCAGACATAACTACAACTTTACAATAACTATCCCAAGTTTGCTAACCGAAATATAATGAAGAATTCCCTAATCATGGGATATACATAAACCAAGATATTAACAGGTTTCTGTTAGGGTCCGTTTGATAGCCTAG
>CAIGRR010092820.1:0-10864 GCA_903798365.1 Fraxinus sp. 1973-6204 | reverse complement strand
TTATTATTATTTAATTATAATTTTGAAAGTAAAGGGTGGTGAAAAAAGATTTTCCGTTAAAACAAGAAATTCCGTTAGTTTTTCCGTTAAATCAAGAAATTCCGTTAGTTTTTCCGTTAAACCAAGAAATTCCGTTAGATAGACACTTTTTATATATAGAAAAGATATAATATGGGATAATTCTTGTGTTGAGATTTATGGTAGTAGTTTAATCTAACTTTAACTAATTTTAACTTTGATGTTAAGTTACTTATTTTCGTATGTATTTATTATTGTGTTGAATGTCTTTCATTTAGTTGGTCATTAAATGATTGAGTTTAGTGATTTATACATTGTCTGAAATAAGATTGTACATTTTAAATCAAATAGTAAATATCCTAGATTTGCAAAAGGAATAGAGATATACCACTAACCCTAAGTGATCATTTGAACTATTTTCGCAAAGATTTAATACGGTTGTTTGGTTTTAATCGACATTGAGATATAGTAGGTTAAACCAATCAATTATGGTTAATTTCGCTCGAAAGAGATAATTAGCTAAACTTGAAAAATTGAGTCTAACATCGTAAATGAGTTATTTGTTAATTATCTTGTAAAGAAATTAATTAAACCACAATTAAGCGAAATCATGAATCTCAACCACATTTTTTCAAGTTTTTATGTTATCTTAGTTTGTAGGGTTTTATTTATTTATTTATTTTTCTTAATTTCTAAAATTAAATATTTATTTTGTGTTTGTTTGTTTTTATTGTTAGAATTAAATTGATTAAATTTGTGTAATCAAAAGTATATATTTCTCGAGGGATCGACAACTCGGATTCAAAATGTTCACTTATTATTTGAACGCAATCCGTGCATTTGCGATTTTCACTTTCGAACAATAAATACTATGGGCCCGTTCGATAGGGATTAAAATCAGATTAAAATTGAAAAATTAGTCGTTACTGCTGACTTTTATTATACGAGTGAGATCCATAACGACCATATTTTCAATTTTAATTGAATTTTAATCCCTACCGAACGGGCTTATATATTAGTGTATAATCGATTTTATTAAATAAGAATTGAAAATACACCAAGTTTGGATTAATTCAGCGGCTTCGAGATACTACGAATCAATCAAATGCCAAAAGGACTTGATTGAAATAAATTATAAACTTTTGGATCACATCCAAATGAAGAAGACAGAAAAACAATTCCATTATCTCAAAGGCAACCACTTTGGACACCTGGCTTTGTTTTATCCCAAATTTTATCCAGTTTGAACTATCATTATTTTTAGTTACCTGAATTGATTGAGATTTTATTGTCTTGGATAGAGAGTAAATGATTAATTATCTATGAATATTTTCATTCCGGTTTTGTCGCTTATTTAGGCCCTGTTTGATCCATTTATTTCCCTCATTAAAATGAAAAATATGACCGTAGCATTTAATATGAATGATATCGAGACATTCTATCGTACCAACCTACAAACATTCAAAGGTTATTATTTATAAAAAAAAAAAATAAAAAAAATTCAAGATGACGACGTACAATACAATATTCGTGTCACGCAAATATAGAGTTGGACAAACACATTTTAATAAATGAATTCTCATTTTTGATAATTTTTTCGTAAATTAATTACATTCATATCAAATAAAAAAAAAATCATAAAAATCAGTCTATTACATCCTTTATAGTTTATCTCGACTTTATGGCCTACTATGAAGAAACATGACTAGAGTCGTAAATGAAGATACTATGAACGTGTTCGGTAGAGATTAAAATCCAATTAAAATTGAAAATATAACCGTTATTGGGTCTCACTAGTCTAATAAAAATTCAAAAGGTGGCGAGGGTTAAACTTTTGTCATATAATTCAAAGATACTATGAACGTGTTCGGTAGAGATTAAAATCCAATTAAAATTGAAAATATAGTCGTTATTGGGTCCCACTCGTCTAATAAAAATTCAAAAGATGGCGAGGGTTAAACTTTTGTCATATAATTCACGGTATTCTTGTGGGTGTTTTGAGTGTGAAAAGTTGGGATGATCAATTCTAAACACACAATCAGTCTCAATATAGCAAATAATTGAGTTGGGACAAACACATTGCAATAAGTTCTTAAATTTCATGACTCGACTTCAGTTTAAATTTTGAAAAATTATATTATATAATATGACAAAATTTTATACAAGAAAATCGATCTATTACAATTTACGACCTTTATTGCTTATTGAGACTTATTATGTCCCACTCTAAAAAAACATGGACTCGTAAAGATAGTTTAATATCATACAATTTTTTTCACTTTCAACTATCGAGTTAATTATAACACGAAACAAAGAAAAAAATTAATTTATTAAAAGCTAGAACAAGTATCGAGTATACATAAATAACACTCGAAGGGTGCCAAAAATTGAAAAGCAATTTAAGGAATTCAAATTCTCGTACCTGCCGGAACACACACAGCAATATTTAATTCACATGGGCCACCCCCATGTGAGTGAAATTTGAATTCCTGTAACATTTTCTGTTATTTTTGTTTTGTACCCACGGCTTTTTTCCTCTAATATATAACTTATATTCAAAGTCCATCTAAAGTGTGACCAGTGTAAATATTAAGGTCATGTTCGGTACAACTTAAAATCCAATTAAAATTGAAAATTTAGCCGTTATTGAATTTCACTCGTCTAGTAAAAGTCAACAATAACGGCTAGTTTTTCAATTTTAATCCGATTTTAATCTATACCGAACAAGCCCTAAACAAGATTCTCAATATGAGTTGATGGCAATGTCAGATCCTTTAATACCATCTACTTCGTTTTATAATTTCACCAAGAATCAGTTATAATTCTAAAAAATAACAGATAAAAGTAGAAAACAAAAACATTGAAAGAGCTAAATTTATAAAATTGTCTCTGAACATACATGTCTGTTACTTGTACATATCTTTATAAGTTTATTATATACAATTTCCACACTGTACATACGCAACTTTCATAAACAGAGATCAAACCTTATCACTAGTTTTATTACATACCTACATGCTGGAGTACTTGATGTGTGTGACACAACTCATTTATAAAAATTGCACACGACGAACTTGAAGACGACCCCTGAAAAGGAATTGCATTTAATTCTGTCGCCTCAAATCATTGTAGAATTTCATTATGAACTTCTCGGCAGCCTCATCTACAAGATTGTCCTCCTCATAGACATCTTGCAATGGAAATGGAGAGTCTGTAATCCTCAGTTGCCTAACCATAGGGCTCTTTCCGAACCCCGGCAATGCAGGTGACGCCGCCGCACTATTAAGCGTCTCCAAAGTCCTCGCCACCGCAGTCAAGGTAACAATGTCATCCTTTTCCATCGCCGGCGGCGGTGGCGGGGAGAAGAGATAGGCATGGTGGTTGTGTTTACGTTTATTGAGGTGAAAGGGAAGATGGAGATTAGAATAAGTCGGGCTGTTACTGCAGCTGAACTCGTATTCTTTTGGTTGGCCATACTCATATAAGGCGCGGCGGACGGTGGCGGCGGACCAGTGGTGAGTGTGATGGAATATGAGATTCTGTAAGGCTTTCCCTGCAATTTTGCCACGTTTGATCATCATGTTGAGTTCGGACAATAATTTTGCCTTGGATATGCCTTTCCTTAACAAGAAGAACATAGTACGTACTATGTCCCGAATTTTTCTTGTAATAATTGGTAGATTTTGCTCCATTTTCAGTAGTTTTTGGTGTTATACAGAGAGAGAATATGTTTGATAAATTGATCTTTACAGAGAGAGGATTGGTTGGATAATTTGTTAAATGGAGGCACTGGGGAGTGGTATATAAAGGCCTATAGAGAGGAAAACGACATGCATTAAAATGTTTTACTTTAACTAAATTGACCCGTTGGTGCATCAAAACCTCAAATTAATTATTTTTNTTGGTTGGATAATTTGTTAAATGGAGGCACTGGGGAGTGGTATATAAAGGCCTATAGAGAGGAAAACGACATGCATTAAAATGTTTTACTTTAACTAAATTGACCCGTTGGTGCATCAAAACCTCAAATTAATTATTTTTAGTATGTCCAATTATTTCACAACTCGGCCTCAGTTTGGTACACGTTAAAATTTTCATTTTCAACAACATATTCTTTAATAAAATAATATTTTTCATCACATTAATAATTTTTTTTTTCTTTTTCAACCACAGATTCTCCATTAATCTACTATTTCAAAATACATTCTTCCAAAATAATGTGGCTCAAACACACCCCGGACATGTAAATGTGACGTGTCGAAGGAAGAAAAATAAAAAAATGTTATTTAAAAAGAAAATCTTGATTTTTGTAATAAGATAATAATAAAGAAAAAATGGTGGGAATTAAATATTTATTTCTTTCATTTTCACTCACTTGTAAAACTTACATGTGTCGTGTCTCTGTCATACTCAGTTAGAGAGAGTGAATTATTTGCAAAAGAAAGTTTTACTTAGCAAGGGAGACTTCCTATAATCTGACTACACGTGTCCAAATACAAATTTCATTAAGTTTTGCCTTTTAAGATATTTTTAAGATAAACTTGAAATAATAGTTATTAGATTGGGATAAGCCAATCTAATTGGAACCAATATGGATTAATGTTGTATCCACCGCCTTGCAAATGAACCGCAAATTAGATCTTCAAGACAAGTAAGCTGGCCTAGTATTATTGTTGCACTGCAAGTTTTTGCTTATTATAAAAAAAAATAAAAATAAAAAATAAAAATTTATTAATTATGATATTTTAAAATTTATATTTATTATGTAAAAAAAGTTCAAATAATGCCTTCAAAATTTTTATTGATTCAACTAGCAATTCGTCGGTTGAATCAGTGATAAAATTACTCGATGGCTAGATGTCAATCAGAATCAATGATTGAGTCAATACTAATAGCTATATGAACTTCAAATTTTGTCTTCATATTATTCATAAATGAAAAATAAATTTGAAGTAATAATTATTTATCGAGTAGTTTAGATTTACAAATTCATTCAGTGAAAATATATGTATTGAAATATGTTTTCCACAAAGAGTTCATTATTATAGATAAAGTAAAATTGTCGAAAATATATAGTAATTACGTTCGCAGCCTTTGTTCTCGACTTAAGTATCGTAATTCGACCTAATTTTGAAAGGGTAATTATGGTGAAAAACGTCCATACCTTTCAATTATTGACATTTTCACCCTTATTTCTATATTTCATTGCTCAAAAGGTCACTTTCATCAATTTTCTGAATTAAAAATTGTGAAATGATTACTATATCATTCTCTTTAAATAAAAGACAGAGAAAAGAAAAAACCAATTATAACCATAGTCCCAAAATTATTAAAAACATCAAATGAATCACAAATAAATTATTAAAATGGTAATTAGCACATAATATTCATATATTTCACTATTATAGCAGAAAACGTCCATACCTTTCAAATTTTTTTCATTGTCACCCTTATTCATCATTTCACATCTTCTTATTGAGAAATTGGATGAAAATTAATAGAAATGATGGTTTGCACAATCAATGTGTAATTAAGGGTGAAAATGTCAAAATAAAAAAGAAAATAAATGTATGGACGATGTTTCTCAATAACAGTGAAATGTATTGACATTATGTGTTAATTACATTTTTAATGATTTATTTGGGACTTATTTATGCTTTTTCAAAATAAAAATAAAAACTGGACATATGGTTACAATTAGTTTTTCTTTTTTCCTTTTGTTTTATTTTATTTAAAAAGTGGTATATTAGACATTTCAAAATTTTTAATTGAGAAAATTGATGAAAATGACCTTTAACGCAATAAAATTTAAAAATAGGGGTGAAAATGTCAACAAATGAAAGGTAATGACGTTTTTTACAATAATAGTGAAATATGGAAATGTCATGCGCTAATTACTCAATTTTGAAAAGTTAAAATGGACTAGTTATGAGTTTTTTTCTGCTTACTTGAAATGGAGTTGAACTGATTGATTATTTACTCTAAGGTATGTTTGATTAGCATTTTTTTCCTTGGAATTCCATTTTCCAAGAAAGGCAATGTTTGATTGGCAAAAAGTAGGTAGGAATTCATTTTCTTGGACATGGGCCAAGCGCCCAAATTCCTTTAAATTGAATGGTGAGAATTGGTTTTCCAAGTGCTGTCATTTTTTACTTTAATTTTCTTTTTTTTTTTTTAATTTTTAAAAGCAATAGAAACAAATTTCATAACCAAATGTAAAAAAAATTTCACTTTCATGGACAATTTTGATGCGAACAAATGTCAAACGAACACTAAACTTTGATGAAAAAAATATTTTTTTAGGAAAAAAAAATTTTCATTTTTTTTTTTTTACTTTTTGNAATAGAAACAAATTTCATAACCAAATGTAAAAAAAATTTCACTTTCATGGACAATTTTGATGCAAACAAAGGTCAAACGAACACTAAACTTTGATGAAAAAAATGATTTTTTAGGAAACATTTTTTTTTCTTTTTTTTTTTTTTTACTTTTTCGCAATGGAAACAAATTTTATAACCAAGTGTGGAAAAAATTATCACTTTAATGGATAATTTTGATGCAAACAAAGGCCAAACGAACACAAAATTAAAAAATTTTCCGGGTGGAAAATTATACCAATCAAACACACATAATTAATAATTCCCTACAAAATAATTTCTAGGCAATTATTTTCCATGTAATTCATTTTCTTTCCACCCATTTTCCATCATTCCTATCAAACGGACCCTAAAAGTTTAAATCATTATGTATCAAATTTTATTTTCAATAAACTTCTCTACAGTACACAATTTAATTTTTAATCAATGTACGAATGTGAAAAGACAATTTTAATTCAAACACACATTTCTTAAGTTGCTTACCAAGTAGGCCGCCATCATAGAAAGAAGCGAAGTTGCTTTTGGAACATGGTATCAAAATAAGAAACGAGATTCAACAATTTAATAGAAACATAGTGTCTGTTTTCTTTACTCTTTTTAGGTCATTTTTAATTTCAATTTTCGAAAATATTGATAAACTATTTTCATAAACGAATTTTCAAAAACGAGATTAAAATTTACAAAGAAAAAGAAAAACGCCAAAAAAGTCGTTTTAGTTATTTTCAGTTAAAACCAAGCAAAATTTTTTTTTTTTTTTTGAAAAAAAAATTTCAAAATAACAAAAAAGAACGCGTTTTCAATAATTTCAAAATGGACACTCAAAACACAAATTCAAAATGAATTCAAAAATAAAAATTGAAATACGAAGAGAACAATCTCTTAGGTTTCCCTTTAAATATAATAATTTTATATTTTTTCATAAAATAAAACATGGTTACTACTTACACCTTGCAGGAAAAAGGGCAGAGATGAATAGTAAAATTTGTCGACGCTAATAATTTTTTTTTTTGTGATATTCAGTATCTAATGTGATTATATATTGTACACTTCCAGGACAGCTACATGGTACATATCCATCTTTATTAGTACAATTTTTGGACTATACATACAGAACTTTTATAGACAAAGATGAAAGCAAAAGTTTTTCCTAATTTCTAATCGTAAAACTCAAATTATCACTCTTTTAACTTTATGATATGATACTTGACGAGGGGTTGCAATTTCAATTTGCCTCTTCAAATCATTGTGGAACTTCATTATGAACTCTTCAGCTGCTTCGTTTACATGATTATCATCATCAGCATTTCTCAATGGAAATGGAGAATCTGTTACCCTCACCTGCCTAACAGTAGGGCTCTTCCCAGAACCCAGAAAAGCCGGTGACGCCGTCGCGCTGTAAAACACCTCCAGTGTCTTCTCCACCGCAGTCATATTCATAAAATCCTCCTCCGTCGCCGGTGGCGACGGGGAGAACACATGGTTGTTGTGCTTACGTTTGTTGAGGTGGAATGGAAGCTGGAAATTAAGATAAGCCGGACTGTTACTGCAGCTGAATTCGAACTCATTTGGTAGGTCAAGTGGTGAACTGCGGCGGCCGGTAGCGGCGGCGGACCAGTGGTGGGCGTGTTGGAACATGAGATTTTGTATGGCTTTCCCTGCAATCTTCCAACGTTTGAACATCATGTTGAGTTCAGCCATTAATTTACCCTTGAATAGGCCTTTTCTTAACATGTAAAACATAGTACGTAGTATGTTCCAAACTTTTTTTGTAACAATTGGTAGATTTTGCTCCATTTCTGTATTTAATTTTGGAAAATTCTCGATGGATCTTGATATTTTATTGAGAGAGAGGGTCTTTGAAGAGAGAGAAAGAAGAGAGAGATGATTCGTTGTTTTCAATGATTGTGTGGAAGCAAGTGGAGGTGCTATATAAAGGCCTCCGGAGAGAGAGACGACATGCATTACTACGCTGTACTTTTACTAAGCCGTGTTTTGTAACGATTAAAATTATAATTATAATTAAAATTAACAATTAACAATTAATTTTAGTTATGTATTTCATGATTTTCACAAATTTTCAATCACACATTTAATCACTTTTTATCAAAATCTACTAAAAATCTAAATTTAATTCATACTAAACAGGGGCTAAACTGACCCACAAGTGCAAAGAAACCTCAAGCAATTTAATACTTAGCTACATATCCCTCAATTTATGTGCAAATTTTCTTTAAACAATTGTAGTCCTGGTGCCAAACTAATGGTCCTTTTGGACGAATTTCATTCAAATTGACCATTTATACAAAAAATGAAAAGATGTGGCATCATTCTCACCAATTTCAAAAGGTTTGGACCAATTATACAATATGTACAAATGTGGGACAATTGCGTCGATTTTCCTTTTATGTAGTTATTATTATTGGAATACAATAATAATTGTTTCAACATATAGCAAGATTTGACATGTCTGTCTAAATGAGATAAATTTTACGCCTTAAAATCGAGGCTCAAGCAGAAGCCAAAGCACTATGTAAGTTTCCGAAGCCCTGAAATCGAAGCGTAAGCAAGTAGATGAAGCCCTGAGTCGAAGCACTATATAAGCGACTGGAGCTCTGAAGTTGAAGCACTATCTAAGTGGTTGAAACTCTAAAGCTGAAACACTATATAAGAAGTCAAAGAAAAAGTCGAAGCTCTCATCTCGAAGCTCCACACTGAAAACCTCTAATACGAAGCTCCCATTGGCTGAAGCCCTTACCATCTTTTAGAGGATCTGTAGGCAATTTTTAGAAATGATTGATGTAAAGTTTGTAATAATGAATACCAGTATTGTCAGTCTAGAGTATAGGGTGACTGACCCGTTGTCAGTGTATTAAATGCATAACAGATTGAGTGGTGTGAGACTTCGACATGAGATATGAGATTATATGGTTCTTATCCAATGGCTACCACGTTGGCCAGAACTTTATAAAAGCTCACAACTTTTGTCATTTTAAGGATAATGCAACTCTTTACACTTCAAACCATACTATATCTTCTCTATTGCTTATTTTCACTTTGATTGAGTTGTTTGTGATTTTTAGTTAAATTTGCAATTACCTTTGATCATGTTGACGGTGCTTGAATATTTTTGTCTCGTGTCATAGAGTACCTCTCACGTCCATAAACGACAACCTTTTCCATCTGAATCTCTTGTCAAAACGTGTTGAAATTTGCTTGTGTTGACGAGAGTGTGCCCGACATTTCACGTAACTATTACAAGAAAATGAGGTCAACAAGAAGTGTGTGTTTTCATTATATAATAATTTCATCAACATGTGTTTGGTTTATAGTTAAACTTCATATGGCAAAGAAGAAACGTATTGTTGGATAATTTAATATGCTTGTCTTTTTATTAACCAAAAATAATAAGAAATTTGTAAGAAAAATATGTTTACTAGAAAGCCTAATTTAGCGTATCATCACGTGAAATACGTGTTGTCATGACATTATTACCATCTTTTCCAATTTGAGAAGAGAACCCAATTTTTAAATTCGTAAAGAAAAGATAGTGGCAATTAGATACAAAAATTCTTTCATTTTCACCCTCCCCCTTAGACAAACGTGTCAGTTGGTAAAGTGAAAACCCCCCTTCCACCCCCACGCCACCCCACTCCACCCCACAGAAGTTTACTTAGCAAGAGAAACTTCCTATACTATGGCTACACGCGTTCCCTTGGTGGGGCTGGGGCCTGGGGGTTAAGCTATTAACCTTCGATTTAATTTAAAGCATGTTTGTCTAAGCTTTTAAGTAATTCCAAATTTACTTATAAAACCAACCTTTTTTTATAGATTAATGCTTATTTATGTTTATAAGTTATTTTCTTATACATTTTTTACGGTGGAGAATGATTACTATCAAAGTAATTAAATAGCTTAAATGAAATTATATCCAATAAATAACTCTCTTTTATTAATTTAACGAAATTATTACTCGAGTTTCTATCGCTATTAAACATAATACGAAAATCAAAAAATAAAATAAAAAAGAAAAATACTAAAATAATTCGAAATATTGAAAAGTAAATTCTACAATAGAGAAAGTAGTTCAATAAATTAGTCGTAGTTTTTCACTGGTTTTTCCCAAATCTCAGCTTGGCACAGCTGTTCACAACAAATAAAACATGTCTTTGCTTTGTGAATTCAAGCCGCCTCTGAATTATAATTAATTTACATTCTCATTCTCTCTCAATTATAAGATAATTTGAAATTAACTTGAGAACACTATTTGTTCGTATGATTTGTTCAGTAACATAGACTATGCAGTGCTTAACCTTAGGGTCCGTTTGATAGAAAAATGAAAAATGGGTGGAAAGAAAATATTTTACAGGGAAAAGATTTTTCTAGAAATTGTTTTGCTGGGAATTGTAATTAATTGTGTTTGATTGGTATAATTTTTCATGGAAAATATTGAAAGTTTGGTATCCATTTGA
>CAIGRR010092735.1:0-14926 GCA_903798365.1 Fraxinus sp. 1973-6204 | reverse complement strand
AGTTAAGGCATGTGATCGGTGTCAAAGAACTGGATACATCTCTCGAAGAAATGAGATGCCTCTGAACTCCATACTTGAAGTAAAGCTCTTTAATGTTTGGGGTATAGATTTCATGGGTCCACTTCCTTCCTATTATTCATGTCAGTACATCTTGATGGCAGTATATTATGTCTCTAAGTGGGTTGAAGCAATTGTTACACCAACCAATGATTCTCAGGCAGTCATAAATTTTTTGAAGAAAAACATTTTCAATCGATTTTGAACACCAATGGCACTCATTAGTGATGGCGGTAAACACTTCTACAATAGGATGTTGGGCTCGGTTATATTGAAATATGGAGTGAAGCATCTCATTGCTACAGCATATCACCCACAAACAAGTGGTCAAGTGGAAATCTCCAACCAGAAGATCAAATAGATATTAGAAATGACAGTTAATGCATCAAGAAAAAATTGGGAAAAGAAGTTAGATGATGCTTTTTGGGCATACAGAACAAAATTTAAAACACATATTGGAATGTACCCATATCGATTGGTGTATGGGAAAACTTGCATGCGAAGTTTGAGCATAAAGCATATTGGGCGGTGAAAAAACTAAAATTTAATATGCAACAAGCTGGAGGAAAAAGATTTCTACAGCTCAATGAGATGGATGAGTTCAGGACTGATACCTATGAAAATGCTCGCATCTACAAGGAATGGACCAAGTGATGGCATGACAAATTCATTCAAAGAGAAGAATTTCGGGTGGGAGAGAAAGAGCTACTCTATAATTCTCGACTAAGGCTNAATTCCCGTATCTACAAGGAACGAACAAAGCAATGGCATGACAAACTCATTCAAGGAAAAGAATTTCGAGTGGGAGAGAAAGTGCTACTCTATAACTCTCGACTAAGGCTCTTCCCTTGAAAATTAAAATCTCGATGGACTGGACGTTTTACTGTGGTGAAAGTATATCCTTATGGCACAATTGAGCTACAATATCTAGAAAGGGGGATTTTCAAAGTTGACGGTCAAAGGTTGAAGTGGTATTTAGAAGGAGAATTCTCGGAAGAAAAAATCATTCATCCTATTAGATGAGCCGAATAATCATCACTGGAGTCAAGCTAATGACATTAAAAAAATGCTTCTTAGGATACAACCCAAGAATTTTTCTTTTTATTTCTTTTTTTTTTATGATAGTTTAATTTATTTTAAGTTAATTTGGGATTCATCATCCATACCATGTTTCCCCTTAGGTCTTCGTTATGTTGGTTTATTAGATGTTAGAGTTAAGTAACACTTGTTCTAGTTATTTGATGTTAATGTTTTATTTGATTTTTCAGGAACGTGACGTTGCGGAACATTTAAACCAATATTGACCAAAGAGCCAACGGGATGCAATATGAAAGTTGGCCGTTGAATTACTAACCATATCAGGGGAGTATTTTCTTCACTTTTTGCCACACCCCTTTATATGTGGATTTAGGATTTAAAACATTGAGAACAATATCTAATTTAAGTTTGGGGGTGAAAAACGTGAGTGTTCATTTTTTTATATGTTTTTGTTTTCATTTTTTATGTGTAAAATTGAAGAATTTCAAAAATTTCAAAAATAATTTCTTTTTTTGTGCTTGTGTGAGTTAGTTGATCTGACTGACAATGAGGAATGCATTGAATCATAAATCGATCTATGAATGATGAATATGTTGCATGCTTAGATTAAATTTTTTTCAAGTGAAATTTGATATAGATTGAACACATGAATTAAGTTAAGTATTGCGTATAAATGAGTCGAATTCATAATTGGGTAAGTTGAAATAGTGGACCATAGATGCTAAACCTAAAACCAAAAAATTTTACATCATTGAACCAAATTAAGAATAATTTTGGGTATTTCACTGTTATGGGAAGATATTGAGATAAATGAGGATTCCATGTATGAAAAAAATCTTGTGTAAATTGCCTAAAGTCAGTATGATAATTTAGGTGAAAATCTCAAGTTAGTGATCATTTTTCTTAAATGTGTGTTTAATTGGGGACATTGCATTAATCAAGGTATAAAAAATTATTATTTTATTTGAAAATTTCTCTTCGTAGCCTTTATGACTTGAACAATTAAGCATGTAAGGGTCTTTAAAACATGGTGTCATATGGTCATCTGACTTGAGAGTCATCGGCCGAAAGCTAGTTACATGAGTCATTTAGAAAGTTTAAGGGTAAGAATGCTTCAAATAGAAAAAAAATAAAAAATAAATTTGAGTAAATCAGAAAAAGCATGTATATGAAGCATAAGACGCACCAAATGTCTTGATTATGCCACAAACACTTATTTGGGAAAATTTGACTTTTAATAAGGGATTATTAGCCCAGTTAAGTCCTAGATATTGAAGCGATCAAACTATGAAGAATCATTGTTTATTGACATATTGACTAGCAATTAGTGAGATTTACTTAAATTAGAGAGGTGATGATAGTATAAAATTCAATCTTAGTTCACACACTTGAAAAGAGTGAAAATAATAAGTTTGGGATGTGTGAATATTACGAGCGATGAAAGAATATATTTGACCATTGGGTGTCAAGAATGGAAAACAACTAATAAATTCATAATGTGTGCTTAATTCTCCACAGACACACACGTCGATTTTACATTGGAAAAGTATTTTAATTTATGTATTGTGATTTTGAAGCTGTGATTAAATTTAATATTATGATTTCAATCTTGAGTTAAAAAGTCAAGTTAACTAGCTAAAAAAATTGATTTCCTTGATTGATTGGCCTAATTACCATTGCATGTTTGTTGTTGTTAGGTTTTAGTTTTGTTTGAGGACAAATAAAAAGTCAAGTTTGGGGAGTGTGATAAGTGTAGTTTTTATACTTAATCGAGACTCTTAATCATGATATTTTATTGTCTTTTGAATAAAATCATACCTAATTTATGTTATATTGTATTTCGTAAGTAAAACTATATTTTTAATGAATAATTGAAGAAAAAATGCAAAATAGCGGAAAATGGCAAAACTCAAAGTACGAGAACTAAATTGGCATGGACTGCACAAATAAAATTGTTTTAAGGATCAACTTGCATTACATAAAAGAATTGAGGACTTGGAAATAAGAATTAATTTATTTTTGTATTGAAATTTATTGGGCTTCAGCTTGGGCTTTTATTGGCTGAAATATATATGATACAAGGGCAGAAATTATAGAGAGGCACGCACAAAGAATCCGGTAGTTTGTGGAGAGAAAAGAGGTTTTCGGCAGCCAATTGAGAGAAATAAAAAAAAAACAGACGAGCCGACAGCCATAGAGGAGGAAACATGTGCTGAATTTTGCTATAAACACGCGTGCACACGCAAACGGAAGCTACTAATTGGAAAGAAAACATGGACTTAAATTGTTTATATATACACGCAAAAGTAAAGGAGGCAGCTTCAATTGGAATTAATCACATTTCGTCAATTTTTGGTAATATCGTTCTACTTTTGTATGTTTAATTTCAATGTTATGAGTGACTAAATATTTTTATGTTAGGATGGATGATGTAACTTAAAATTTTTATTGTATGTTTAATTTCAAAATTTTCATGTCATTTTGATACTTGTTAATTAATATTTTGTGAGATTGAGTGCTATAGATACACTCACGTAGGGGAAAAATATTGGAGAAAACGACAAAAAAAATAAAAAATAGAAAGAGAGGCAGATCCTGAGAAGAAAACAAGGAATTAAATTGTTTATTTATACATGCAAAAGCAAAGGAGGCCGTTTCAATTGGACAATATTCACGTTCCGTCAATTTTTGGTGATATCTTTCTACTTTTACGTGTTTAATTTCAACGTTGTGAGCGACTAAATATTTTTATGTTAAAATTGATGAAATAACTTAAGGTTTTTATTATATATGTAATTTCAAAATTTTCATGTCATTTTGATACTTGTTAATTAATTATTGTGTGTTTAATGCTTTAATTGTTTACGCAACAATTAATTGATTTATGGATAATACTGAAATCAAGATGTGGGGTACAATTCTAGCTCGTGCAATAATTGACACATATATTATAAGAGATCGAGAGATAATTATAAGCTATGTGATCTTTGTTAAATTCCTATAGATAAATGTGTTCATATGTGTATGAATTTATATAGAGATATAATAAGTTTGGGCATATGAATAGAATTAGTGTTGTTTGAGAGAGATCACTAAGTACAATAGGTTAATTTGATTGTTAGCACGTAAGAAAAGATGATTTAATAAATGGAATTAAATGTTTGATAAATAACCTAAGTGAAATCGAAAATCCTAACTATCCAATCACGTAATTTATCTACAGTTTTAATTTGAATTGGTTATTTTATTTAACAGTTTGTTATTTTATTTAATAAAATTTCGCTTAGAAAACAAAATTTGATTTGATCATTAGTTACTATTTTAATTTAAATTGAAGTTAAGTTAGTTTAAAACTTTATAATAGATAGTAATCTCTGTGGGACGATATTCGGATTTGATAAATCAACTTTATTACTTGTCATGATCCGTACACTTGCGCGAACAAAATTAAAAGTTTCATTCTTGAACTTTGACATTTCTGAAATTCTAATATTGAAGTAGATGAGTGATTACGATTTGTGGAAAATACATCATACCAGAATTTTAAACTCTTAAATTCAAAATTCAGATTAAAAAGTTTTTATTTCAAAAATCAGACGATAATTAAAACTTTAAAATATTAATAATTATATTACAAAATTAAATATACAAATTCATTATATTGGGGTTCAACTTTTTTTTTTTTTTAGGTTAGTTAATTACTTGAAAAATTTTCCATCCCATATCTATGTGAATTTTCAATGATGAAAGTATTTTGAATCAAGATGCAAAAGAATTGATATTTCCTATTCATGAGAGAGAGCGAGAAAATCATTTATATTTTACACAATAAATGGAGACGATTAGGACGTGATATTTTCCAGATTCAGTGCCCTTTGCCCTATGGAATTTGAAAGCAACAAACGAAAATTCAATGTGACATCTGCCTAAATAATTCAGAGGGTGTTGTCAGCTTCTTTAAACTTTCTCAACAGAAGACATTTGCCAAAATATAAAGCCAAAAACAAATGCAATAAGCTATTTTGTATCAAAATCAGAGATGGCTGTATTCTTGAAGTGGACATGGGAATATGAAAATTCAAATTTACAAGTTTTTATTTCAAAAATCAGATAATTTAAAATTTAAAATATTAATAATTATATTACAAAATTAAATATACAAATTCATTATACCTAATAATACACACCAAAACCCTAATTACTTCCTCATCTCCATTTTCTCTCTACTCTACCTCCCATTCTTTCTACCATCATCGCCCATTTTCTCTCCTCTCTCTCTCTATCCCACACTCTCTCTACACTCTACCTAAGAAATCAAAATCAAAACATGGAGGCAGAGTTCGGGCCATTGCGTGCGGTTTGTCTCCATAGCTGCCCGGCACTTTCAAGTGATACTGCGAACTCACGGCGATACTGGTTGCTGGGAAGTCGTAACGATGTCGCTGTTGAATTGTGGTGGTGCTCATGGTGGTGGTGTTTAGGTGGCTTTGGTCTGCCCGCTATGGTCGGCGGAGGCGATGGTGGTGGCTGTGAGCGTGGCGATGAGTTGTTGAGGGTTTTGTTTGTGGTGCAGTGGAGGTCGTGGCAATGGTGGTGGCGTAGACGATGGTAATGGTGGTGGTGGTGGTGGTGGCGGTGGCGGTGGCAATGGTTCTCTCATCTCTTCTCCATTCTCCATTCTCTCTTCACTATCTTCTCTATACCCTCAAATTAAAACCATCGTCGCCACCGTCGCCGTTGCAGCAACCCACTGAGGTAACGGTGGTGGAGACGGTAACGACGACTGTAACATGATGGCGATTGTGGGATGCTGGGCGGTTTTGGATCTGTTTTGTTGGTGTTGGCAGTGCGGTGAGGTGGTTTTGATGTGACAATGGATCTGGCGGCAATGATATGCGGTGATTGGTCTCGGTAATGGTGGTGGAACTGGCGGGGACGATGATGTATTGTTACCGTGATGGTTTCTTGTTAATAGGAATGCGAAGATGTGTAGGTTGGATATGGTAGTTGTGGTGGTGGCTGAAAATGGTGGTAGTAATGGCGGCGATGGTGGAAGCGGTGACGACGGCTGTGAGGTGATGGCGGCTGTGGAGTGTTAGCGGTTTAGGATCTGATTTGTTGGTGGTGACGTGGCAATTGTGTTGGACACAACTTATCACATTTGAGACAATAGTTTTGTTGTTAGGAGGTGGTGTTGGTGGTTCTGGCGACTGTGGTTTGGGCTGTTGCAACTGTGTGGTGGTAGTCACAAGCGTTGGTGGTGGTCACAAATGATTTGGTTGAGTGTGAACAATAAATTGGTTGGTGTGTGACCTATAAAATAGATAAATTGTGATCTAAAAATTTATTAATTTGTGATCAATAATTTGATAAATTGTGAACTAAATATAATTTGAAACAATTAATTTGATGTTTTGTGATCATACAATAAGTTATGACTTATAAAATTTGCAATTTGTGACCAATAAATAATATGTGATTATTAATGTTATACCTATAAAATCATTTCATATTGGGCTTGGACGATGCCTATTAGCGCGCTTGGCCCATTTCCATTTCCATTTTCTATATATATATAACTCAAACCAAAATCCCCTCTCCCATCTCTTGCATTTTTTATATTTTTTGTCCGACCGTTGACTTGACTGTCGGAGTGCAAACGGTCGTTGGACCTTTTTAACCTAATGGGGTCCTCAATGTGCAGGTTATATTCACGTGGAGGGGATGAGGTCAGGATTCCGTTGGCAACATTGTTTGAGGTCAACAGATTGACACCGTATGTGGGAAATGATACATTAACCATGTTATACTACAATCAAAAGTCATGGGAAAATATGGTTTTCTAGGTAGAACTATCTACAAGCAACAATCAAAGATAATTTTCTGAGCAGTCTCCTACCAAAATAGCAAAGCCAGCCACAAAAGAACAAAACTATGGTTAGTGAAGCATTTAAAAACTTTCCTTAAAAAAAGGAATTTTCCGCAATTTTTTTCTTGGCTCATTTTTTTTTTTTTTACTAATATGCTAAATCTAAACGGCCCAACTTCACCGACCCAGCCTAATCCAAAAATACTAGAAACATCAGGTATGGACCGTCTGGTAATAAACCCTGAGTCGCCCCTTCACTTCACGACATTTTCGTCTCTCTTGCCCAGTCGCCGAGTTGTCCCTGCCTCTGTTCTCCCCCTGCCGGTTGCCGTGACTCCCTCGTGGAGTGGTTTTGGGTAAAAAAAAAATTATGTGGACTGAGATTTTGGGTAATTCTTTTTTCAAATGGGCATTTCGGAGGAGTGGTTTCAGGGTCAAAACTAAGCTTCAAGAAGATTTGTTGAGTATTTTGTTAGATTTAATCAAATTTTTTTATGGCAGACATGCTTAATAATTCTTATACTTCGATTTGTAGTTGAAATATTCGGGATTTCGATTCTGCAATTTTTGTGGGTTTTCTAATGAGGGAGAGGAGCATTGAGGTGTCTTTGTTTCAAAGATCTGAGTGAAAATTGGGGTTTTGATTTGGATCTGCATAAAATTGAGTTGCATTGTTGTTTAAAGAAGAGTTTTAGCATACAAGTCGTATTGCAAAAGTGGAGCATTCATCAATTCGCAGAATGGCTTGTATGAAATTAGGATCCAAAAATGATGCATTTCAGAGGCCCGGCTTGGTGCGTTTTTTAATTTTTCTACTTTAGTTTTCTACTTGGATATAAACTTTTTGTTAATTTGGGTATTTTTGAAAATTGAAATCTTATGAAGAAATTTTTTCAAAGAAAAACTAACTTGGACAACGTAAATGTTGATAGGGGACGTCGAATAATATGGAATTTGATGCCACTAAACTTCCAACCGATTATGGTCTAAGGATACCCATCTTGGATTACAATTTTAATATCCGAGATCAAGTTCGAAGAGCATATATGTTAATGAATCATTGTTAGCCACATGATCATGACTTTCCAAAACGACAATTTGGAGTAAAAGCTAGACGATATAATGAAGTTATTGTACAATGATATCAAAGTATGAAAACTCGAAAAGAACAAGTGTAATTTATAAACTATGTCATTTTTAGTATTATCGCAATATTATTTTATATTTTTATTATCATTACATCCATGACAAAAACTCGACGTTCAACATCAATAAATTGTGTTCACCCTGACAAAAATTCCTGGCTCCGCCCCTGCTTTGGCAAAAGGGTTGAAGAAATTTGGATTAAACATTTCACCATTGAAAAAGGCTATGGCCAGTTAATAAATGCAACAAGCAAATATGAAGAAAAATATTTCCAACACCACATTACAAAACTAACCCGCAAAAGGATGAACAATAAAGAGCTATCGGCAAGCTAGAACAAACAACTATCACATCTTCATCCAAAATGGCAGCCATTATTTAAAAAAAAAATTATATTCAAGCTGAGGCAAGGTGACAAAGAGGTGATCAAGAATAGGCAAAAGCAAAAAATGGAACTTCATCCTCAAATCTTCTTCACTTATTCTGCCTTGTCAACCAAGGAAATATGGTGGAAATTTTATAAGCAACAACTGTTGAAAGAGGCAGAGAAGAGTATGGCTTCGACCGCAAAGGCTCCCTGGGATTTCACCACATCCAGTAAAGGTTGTTGAGGCAGTCACTGACACTAGCAACACCCCGAATTAACACAATCACCGAAGGAGTGACACTCACCGTTGAGGTCGCCGACAATAGATGGTCTTCGATCTTCCTTTTCCTTTGTCCTACTGTGCACGCATTAATTTTGATAGGTACGGGATTAATGGTGGCGTGCCTGAGCAGCTTTTGTAGACTTTTACTGGGACAGGTAATAGGCTTTGTACCACCAATTGTCTTTTTCTACAATTGTATTTAAGTGACCTTTTTGGAGATCATTTCACTTGGGTCAACTATAGGGGTTTCTTCACGGACAATGGGCCTAAAATGTTAACAAATCAGGATATAGGCTGCCCTTTTATTATGAAGAGATAGCTTGCAATAATTTATTATTTGTTGGGCCTAATAAGTGTGTAGTTTGTCTAAGTTTATAAATGGTATTGTGCCTTCTACTTTTATTTGATCGAACTCATTTGATTGGGCTATTGGATATTATTCTCTTTCAAAGATTTATTTTCCATTGAACAATTAGCTTTCACTAGACTTCATTTTTGGGTTACCACAATTTATTCCCACTTGTGTGCTGGTATTTATTTTCCTTAAGGCCATAGGACATTAATTTCATCCAATGCATTTGGGCCAATTGGATACTTTAGTTTTCTTTGGCCATTTTAAGTCATCTTGGACATTTCAACTATTATTTCTTCCAAATTTACGAACCCAATTTGGTTGTGGCTTCTGGATATTCTGCATGAGGGGGGCTTATATTTTTGACAAGCAAAAATTATTGCATCAAGATTTAAATAGTGTCATCACCATGCCTTGAAAGCTAATGCATTCTTTTAGCCTGTAATTGTCGAGGCTATAATTTAAGTGGAAAAGCAACCAAGCCAACTGCCATCACTTGTTGGAAAAGGGGTACATATATTCTGGTTTTTTGGTCTCCAAAGGAAAGGTACTTGGAAAGTAGTATAAAAATGGTTACTGGATGAATTATTTCAATCTGATTGTGCTATCACTACAAAATTTGATTTTTATCACCGGAACAATGTTGTTCATGAGAGGCAAAATGTTCATTATGCCACGATATTTTAGCTTATTTGGCTATCTTTGTGTCACCTCGGATGCTTTTGATAAGCTTCCCGACCTCCAACTTTTAGATAATGGATGCAATCGAGGGCTATATTTATGATAATCAGACTGTTCGAAATGGGCTAAGGATTTATTTTCCTTGAGCCCTCTGGGGACGTCAATTGGAAACATAATTGTGACCAGATACTCCTTGCACATCGAGACTAGCTCGAGGTTTTCTTATTTAAAGAAAGATGTGGTACTTTTTAGAATCCTCGTTCCTTGAATAAAGGAAGATGCGGCATCATAGAGTCCTCATTCCTTGAAAAAAGGAAGAGGCGATTATTCGGCATCCTCGTTCCTTGAATAAAGGAAGAGGCAGTATATTCTACCAGTCTTCGTTCCTTGAATAAAGGAAAAGGCAGTATCATGGAGTCCATGTTCCTTAAATAAAGGAAGATGCAGTATTTTTCGAAGTCTTCATTCCTTGAATAAAGGAAGAGGCAGCATATTTTATAAGTCTTCTATCTTTGAAAAAGGAATAGGCAAATAGCCAGATGCTTATCCGTGGCTTCGCAAGATACTTATTCCTCGCATCTCACTATCGTTGAGCCTAAATGTAAGACCCCATCATTTCGAGACCACTTATAAGACTCCGATAGTTCGAGATCTATACACGGGATGTTTATTCCCCGCCTCACCAGATGCTTATCCCTGGCTTCGCGAGATGCTTATTCCTCATCTCTCACTATCATTGAGCCTAACTGTAGGACCTCGTCATTCCGAGACCACTTATAAGACTCTGATAGTTCGAGATCTATATGCGAGATGTTTATTCCCCGCCTCGCCAGATGTTTATCCCTGCTTCGCGAGATGGTTATTCCCCACTTCGCAAGATTTTTATTCCTCGCTTCTCACCAATGTCGAGCCCAGTTTGAAGACCCCTTTTATTCGAGGCTAGCATATAAGATATCGAAAGTTCAAGACGAGCAACTAGCACGATAGTCATTCCTCGCTCTGTGAGATGCCTTACCTTACGAGATTTTGCATTACAGCTATTATCTTCAAGGAGTTCATCATGCCTTAGCACCTTAGCATCAACTGTATTATATCTGCCTATCTTTCAGAGCTTTGTTTCCTTTTCAACTATGTTACATATACTAATTTTCAGAGAGTTTATATTATTTACCGCTTCGTAAGGAAATGGGTGTGCCCACCTTAATACCTACGATGACGAAGCCTTACATGGCTGTATCAAACACCATGAAGAAAGCACTTGAGATGGATGCGCCCCCCATGTAAGGATGGAGCATCGTCTCAAACGGCATGAAACAAGCCTATTTATGTCTTTTCTTTGGAAAATGGTATCTTTATTAGAATGGAGCATCGTCTCAAACGGCGGACAAAATGAAAAAGGGGACACAATCAGTTAGGTCGAAAGAGGTCGAGGTAGAATACAAGAAGCAAGTGAGCAAGATCTATAGGCCACTTTGTTCCCATTTCAAGGTACAAAATGAATTGAATCAACACACATTTTTCGTTCAAAAAAATTACAAAATCATTTAAATATAGATCGTGTAATCCTAGCAAAAACTAGAACATGTCAAAGGACGATGGCCTGTACAATTTATGGTGAATAATAGCCATACATAATTGGTCTCGAATTAATGCTACCAAACTGATCCAATAATCCACCGAACAAACAACAAATTAGTGTTGAGTTTGAGAGAACTTGTCGTTTCAGCTTTTCACGGGGAGGGATTTATTGTAGCTATAAGAAGACTGAGTGAAACAACCTTCAAATTATTGTCACGGTAAACTCATTGAATATAAGTAAGCTCGAGCAAAATATTGTTTTCTCACTAGGGTCTAATGTGCTCCACTCTGTTAAGTCACCCTCTCCAAGGGCCCTATGATAAAGGGAAAGCCGGGCACGAGCTAGCTTGCCTAAAAAATTTTGACTTAGGCTCACGAGCTGCTTGACCCATTAATTATTTATTTTTTTAAATTAAAATCTAATTTTCGCTATTTTAATAAAAGAAGGAAATGAAATGGGATTTCAAATTTAGGCAACCAAATGGGGTACCTAAAATTGACTAACTATCTGCAAAAAAGTGGCTACACATTATATTCTACTTCTGTAACAAAAATTACGAGTCAATTATTGACTCACGAGTTGATTTGCAAGCCAACTGCAGACGAGCAGATTGGATAGAAAAATCTTGTTCAGGTCACTACATGATTTGTTTCTAAAGTGGTCGAGTGGACGAACTGATGAGCGGGTCTCCTATTTATCATCCCTACTCCCTTCCTCCTTGGGACACAAAACGCTGTTTTTTGTTGCAGGTCTCGTTTTGTTTGATTTTCTTTCTTAGCCTCAACTTTTTTTTATTTTTGAACAGCTATAATTCAAGAAAATGAAATTTCTATCAAATATCAACTCTGTGGATCCCACTCATTGCCATTAATTTGCACTTATCCTCCCCACAAGAGTGCCATGGTGCACCCCGCACCCCCACTCCGTTCCTCTAATTCTGTTAAAATATTACTCGGCATATTCTCACTTCCTCCATCTGTCCTTTTCCTTTTCCCTTCATTTTATCTCTTCATCATCATCGTTTGTACCGAAGTGAAAACCAAAGAAGGAGGAAAAACCTTATTTCTTTTATCTCCCTTTTCCACTCTATTTTCCTTGTGTGTAATAATTATGGATCTCTGGTCTGTCCAGCTGAAAAGCAATAGTTTTCTCCTTAGGAATTCGATTTTTGAGAAACCCATTTCATGGAACTCGAGAAATTCAGCTACGGCTCTTGAGGTCAGGAAATCTTGTTCAGATTCTTGTAAATATCGATCAGTTATTGTGAATGCCATGGGGAAAAAGAATAATGGGAACTCCAATTCTTCTTCTGGTAAAATTTCCTTCATATTTTTTGGATTTTTTTATAAGTTTTGCATAATTATGATTTTCCTTGGTTTGGTTAGAAAGGGAAGGTTGGATTTGACTTCTTTGTCTCTCTTTATCTCTCAAGTCTTGCCTGCAGGTGTCATTTGCAATCAGCGAATTTTATGTTTTTGTGTTATTTGCTCGGGCCAATGTTGAATTCATGATGCTCTTGGAAAAATGGTCTTCTATTGTGAAGGTTTTCAATAGGCTCAATAATTGAGTGCATTGTAATATTTGGGAATTTTTTTTATTATTAAATGTAAAACAGAAGTAATTCGATATAATCATAGTGAGTGAACTTAGAAATGTTAAAATATTTTTGGAGTTTTATGTTTTGCTACACGTATAATCAAATTTACTAGTTCGAAATGCGTTGAATCATATTCAAATTGAATGGGCATTGCTATACTTAAATAGAGTTTAAAGTGATATGTTTTATTGTAGTAAACATTAGTGAATTCAAGAGGATGTACATTTTAAGCCCTTGTTTGATATCCATTTTTCTCGAAATACATTTTTCTCTCTTCTTTACAACCACGCATTCTTCAATAAAATAATATTACAAGAACCTAAACTTTTTCTCATTTTTTACCACACATTCTTCATCAATCTACTATTCAAAAATGCATTTTTTCTATAAAAATGAGAAACAAACATGCTCTAAATGTTCTATGGGAAAAAGATGTGCTATTTTTTATTGTGTAGTTGCATACTTTAACATTGCAAAAGTCTTGCACGTTGTGGGAAAATTATACTCAACATAAGTTTGGAACTTCTATGCTTCAATATTTGCACCTTAGTCTTCTCATGAGGGTATAGTTAGACTTTTCTAATTCTTCAGTTTGTTGTACCATCGAGCTCTTACCATTAGCTTTATATCCGTGATAGCAAGATGAGCTGGAGATATTGAGCTTGTGGTTATTATCAGCACGTTGAAGTTGACAGAGGAGAAGTATGGTGTAGTCCTTTTACTATTTGGAGATGCAGCTGAAAAAGAGGCGCATGTTTAAAGTAGTATTATATTAACCCATTATTAAATGAACTTATTATGGGATTGAAAAGTACTATTCAGTAGGCACTTCACTTGAAAGAAGGAAAGACGGGCCATTTTGTTTCTGTCTGGTGTAATGCCCAAATGTAGGTCCATCATATGGGTTTCTTTGGATTGTTTCTTCTCCAACTAAAATCAGATCTATAATTGGATGTATAATGACATGTCTTGTGTAACTGATTTGCAATTCCAATTCAAGATTTTTCTTTTTCTTCTCTTCTTATCTAGTTACATAGTAAGTTTTAGCTGTCGGCTAGACACTGCAGATAATTGTTCAAAAAGAAAGTACTGAACTGCAATCAACCATGCACTTTCCATATTGATCATTTCACTGTCCTTGCTTAGCAGACATCTGAACCAAAACTTGTTGACATCTTACCTTACTATATCTATCTTTCCAAGTGGAATGCACCTGTTATTTGTCAAAGTGATAGGCTAAAATATATAAACACTTGAAATATATTTGTGAGGAAAGCATAATTCTAGAGTCAACTGCTCTCAGCTTGCATGCTTTACTCTATTCAGTAACTCTAGCTACAACTATTCAATTTGTTCATATTTTCTAATCATCTAATTTTTCATTTTTCTGGTAAGTCCTGGATGTATCTGTAACTTTAAGTTGCCACATTTTTCACCGTATGGGAATTGTTGTATACATTTTTCACTGGCATCGCACATTATCATCACAAGGCCCAATAAATAGATGAATATAAACTTCAGATTATCTTCAAGACAATTTGTTGAATAATTAAAATTAGGTTTAGGTGAAATTTGTATTTATTCAACTAGGTCATCTTTGTACTTTCTCTGTCCCTTCTTGGCTTTAGAAGTGATGTATAATATATTGATGCTTAAGCTTTGGATGGCTTGTTTCATTTGAAGTTTGTTTTATTGGGTTAATTTTATCCACAGTCACTCAACTTGAAGAAACTTTTCAATTGGATCACTAAACTTTAGTTTGTCTCAATTGGATCATTGAACTTTAATTTGATTGCAAAATACACCTCTGTTAACTTTCGTCACATCAACCCTGAGGGGTTGCTCAATTGGTCAGGCCTTGGGTTTGCTCCCCAATGGTCACCAGTTCGAGTCCCCTCAGGGCCACTGAGGTAAGTACCCGACCATAAACTTCAGGGCCGTGGAATTAGTCGAGGTG
>CAIGRR010092704.1:0-14129 GCA_903798365.1 Fraxinus sp. 1973-6204 | reverse complement strand
GTACTTGACGTGGCAGGAGTGGGCCCGGTATCTGTTGAGTTCATTTTTTGAGGTCAACACCTTTCCTATAAAACGTTATTGATAGTAAAAAATGTTCAACTTGACCAGCAAAGATCACAAGTGATAAATGCAACGTAAAGAACAAGTCCTGACCTTCCTACAGCTTCATTGCCCCGTAAAGCTGCAAGGTGAGCAAGCTCGTATATTGTGTCGAAATTTCGTTGATCCAGTGCCTTTTTATTGAATATGGCATCTGATAAAACAACTGATGATGCTCCCTGAGAAATATAGTCCCCTATCGAATCTGCATTGACATAAGAGAAGTTTCATATAAATCACATTTTTGTTGTAGACTGACTTTCCAATCAATATTGTAGTATAAATCGTTTTATTGAGAAGAGTAAGCTGTAGATTATCAACAACCCGATGAAAACAGTGTTTTTCTTTCTATTTGTCACGACAAAAATATATTCTAGCTTTTAGTATATCCCCAGATGATGAATACATCTTTCAATTCTTTTTTCAGATTTTTTCCTATATCGACTTGTTGGAAATATAAATAGAAGTTTCACTTGTCTATAAAATAGAGAAGTAAATAATTATGGTTGAAAATAAGCAACAAATTATATTGAATAACCAACCTATAGTTATGCCTTGTGATGCCACCATGGGGATATGGGGGAAAGGCTTTCTGATAGCTGCTATATACTGAACGCCACCTAATGCAGAAACAGGATATACCTTTGCAACAGAAAAAAGAAATATAAAGCACTTTATTACGTACAATGAATTTTAAGATTTGTAGAAAAGAACCAATCAATTTCATAAAGAGCATCACATTGTTCATCATCAGAAGATTTGAAGCGAAATATGTGATATGAAGACCTCTGAACAAATATGCATTTAATGAGAAACCTCATTGCTTTTGCCATTATTTCTTTCATTACATTATAGTTTATCAAATAAAACTTGGAATTAATGATTTATTGCCAACACGCGTACTCGACCTTAAAGCCAGTGAGAACAGTATTAGATGATCTCTTGGAGAAGGAAAATTGATTGGTTTCATCATACTTTGAGGCCAGTTCCTGACCACCTCATACACCAGGTTCATTAAATAAAAAATTATGTGTTTCCTCGTACTTTCTTTCATATTGCAATCCCTTAAGTATTATAACTGCTTCAAGAAATACAACTTGTTTGTGAAGAAACTTCATCCTTACATAAATATCATAAGATCTGCATGCCCAAGGTCTGGGAGAAAAGCAGTTTACCTTGACAAGTTTAGCACCAGCATTGAATGCAAACAATATCTGCATGATCGTAGACATGAAAGAATAAGTTTCTTCTTTCTTTTGGGTTGCTCAATAAGACCATCTATCCTATTACCTATACTTGTATTAACTATACTTGTATTAACTGATGAAAAAAAACTAAAGAAGTTCATAAGCCTGAGATATCATTGAAAGAATACTAATAGGAACATACCTCAGTTGGGGTCATTGCTCCAGGTATATACAGAGCTTGACCTCTTGTAACATTATCTAAAATATCCTGAGACAATTAAATAAGACAAACAAACTATAAAATTACATTTGTTTTCATCATTTGAACTTCATAGATAGATGCCACTTGAATATTATTTTCGTGAAAGAGATTGACTAATATAAGAAAATGCATTGAAAATGAGATTGGTACGACAAGAATCTCTTAGATTCCACTTGAAATTTATATCTGAACTCCTTGCCATACCTTAACTATTGCAGGACTCATCAGGAACTTAGCTCCAGACTTCATTGCATCTTTGGCATCTTTGCCGTCTAAAACAGTGCCCACCTAAAATACCAATTATATGATCATAATTTCTTTTTCATTTTCCAGAAAAGAAGCCAAGCATGAAGTTATGATGGAGTATTTTTTTTAACAGAAAATTTAGCATAAGGACTGGTTAACTAACACTAACAATCAGTATTTCTGAGACAAACTTAGTATTGTATATCATAATGCCGCAAACCAGAATTTTTCGAAGAATGGAGAATTAACCATTGAAATTATCTTCTAATGCTTTTTCAATCATCATGGATTGTTTCGAACTCATTCTTATATGGTAATTATAAATGTAATACTTGTGACCAGTTTTCCTTCTGTGGAAACAAACATAAGAGCAAGGACATAAACACACTGCAACCTCTCTATTACAGAATCTATCCTAATCCTAGGTATCATTTCCACAACAATCAACCTTCCTTAAAAAGGACTATTGCTAGCAAACAAGAAAGTCCAATCCAATTATCCAAGAGTGACAAACATTAAGTAAAAACTGACTAATAAATACTTACTCCTATTGATTTTGAAGGATATTCTTGGACCAAACACTCTAAGACCTGAGTAAGAAGAAAAGAAAAGCATATTGACTTCAAGATTTTCCAGCATTGAGGAGCAAAGAAGGCAAGAAGATAGAAAAAATTCATTCTTACCTCAAGCACACCTGGGTTAGACATCACAACTTCTAGCTGCAAATTGAGAAAGCATTAATGTCTGCCAGAAGGCTCCATCCTACTATTTTTAGGGAAGATCCAAAAAAGAAGAGGGTCCAAATATTTCCACTTTATGTGCTCCCATCCCCATTACTGGGAAGAAATCCAAAAAGGTTTACCTATGTACTCATCTCCTAAATTTTTCCGTAGCAAGATAGGGACGCCTTGGAATCCCAAAAACAATCGATACTATAATTACTTAACTTCAGTAAAAAAATTTGCCTTGCACATTCTACAGTTTAATGTAAAATGTGCCTATTTCAGCGTTGATTATCAACTTCTAAAGCACCGAGCATCCTAAATAGGGATTCAGTTTGGTTTATGAGTGTTGGAGGTGCACACTCTAACTCAAAAAAGAAAAGAAAGTAATAAATTGTGCAATTGTAGCACCACTAGGTATTTTGTTTCTTACTACACAGATTATTTAGAGTGGGAAGACAATAAATAATGCAATGCTACTGTTCCAATTAGCATTCAAATTTTAATAAGATATGGATATATTCAAACTTACAACTGAGATACCACCACGCAGTGCTGCATGTGCAGCTTCAATTGCTATCTCTGCACTGAACAGATTAATTGGGGAAAGCAAGTAAACAACGATAACCGAGTAACAGGAAAAAATCCACGTAGCTATAACTCAACTCAATATTGAACCCGACTATGGAAAAGAAGAAAAATGTTAATGTGAAACCAGTTCTCTCCTGGCACAGCAAGGTATAAACTAAACAGTGAAGCGTGCGGTATCATCCTGTTGTATAGTTTCTCGTTTTGATATCCCTTTAAGGACCAACAGGTAATTCGTCTCTCTTGCAATGTGAGTAACAGAGATGGGCGCAAAAATTATACTTGAGACATAAATGCAGGGGAAAATTCGCCCCAATTTGAGTACCCTTATGCATCAAATTAACCAAGTGCATATTTGGTACACACTGCCAGCTGGTTTCAGGCAGCATAATAAACAAGATTTTAGCTTCTCCATTTTTTTTCCTTTATTAATAATGTCATTTCATATAATCTAATCCTCCCTACCAAACATGTCTTGCGTCTTTATCCTTGTTTTGCATGTTTTATAGTTATATAACCATTATATTTTTAAGTACACAGAATCCCTATACTACAGATTACTAGCCAAAAGCTTTAATTCAACATACAGATGTATTTCTGCATGAAGGTTTTACCTTTGAGCGCGAAGGCAAGCAATTATACCAGAATTTCGAATATCTGTCAACACTTTATCAGCAACTGAATTTGGAGAGCAAGAAAGGGAATTTTCATGCGAACATTGGAAAGAATTCTGTTTAAAATAAAAACAAGAACGCAATTTCGAACATGAATTTGATGGGCAGATGGAAATAAAGGGATTTCTTGATGAAAAGAAGGAAGAATTGGGAGAAACCATTGCCCACGAGCTAATACTGCTTGAAACCGCCATTTACTAAGCTTTATCCTTGCAAAATCCTTAACTGCTACTTATAAATAGTAGGGAAAATTAGGACCTCATTTTTCAATTTAGTGTGTTTAAAGTCTTAAACTTTCCAAAAAATAAAAAAAGGGGTCCAAGTTCTCAACATATTTAAATCTGCAAAGTAAAGTTCCTCATTTAACATCATCTTTGAATTACATGAATGTCACCTGAAATTAATGTTGTCGTTCACGTTTCAAAATTATGCTACTTCAAAGATTGAGGAGTCTGACCTTAATTTTCTGGATACATTCAGAAGAATTTGGATGGAGAAAAAAAAATGAAAAATTAAAGATATCCTCTTAAACAATAGCAAGAGAATGATAAATCTTTTTATTTTCTTGTTAAATTAGAAAGTAGAAATAAACAACGAATACTTTATATTCGCTATTTTCTTACAAAAATTTAAAATTGCCGTTATTTACAATTTATTTCTGCGTACATAATTATATTATGCCTAAACATGTATATTCAACGTGCAAAGCATGCACAAACTTAAATCACACAGAAATGCACTCTTGACCGCCTCATTTTTTTTTAGAAATAAATAAATATCACTTCAAATTTCTAAGTACAAATCCAAGTTGAAAGCAAAATAAGAACTTCATAAAATCTACGTTATTTGATTATTCAACATAGAATTTAGATTCTTTTCGTTACGTTGTTATTATGAAACTATAATAAAATATTCAATCATGTTAAATATACATTTTGTTTTATATCATTTTTAAAATTGTAGCATGTGTTGGCACATGATTGGATAGTTTTAAAAAATACTTTTATCACCCAATACTTTTATCACCCACCAGTTTTTTGAATTTACACACAATGTAAGACAAGATGTAACTCAAGGAATGTACGCTTGGCCCCCGTTTGGCCTGTATTAAATTTTTAATTTCTTTTTCTCTTTTTTTTTTTTATCAATCACGCATTTTTCAATAAAAAAATATTGCACGTAATCTCAAAACTTTTTTTTTCTTTTTTAATCACACATTTTTCAAAAAAACACTATTCCAACCATTATAATTTCAAATAATGGCGGCCGAACATGGGCTTAGCGTTACACTAAAATGTTTGGGATCAATTGGTTTCCTTTTAAAAGTTATAGACCCATTTGTTACAAGAGCAATAGCTTTGGATCGAGATCCCGATTCTATAATTTGACTCGCAGACCGGCTCAGTCTAATCCACCGAGTCAACAAGAATCAATAAATAAACTATTCCAGCTTGAACCCTCTTTCAATCCTCCAGGTACCTTCCTTAAATTGACAGAAGAATTCTTTTCACATGTTCTTCAAATCATTATTTATCAAATACTTCACAGCTTCCTTATCAATTAAGAATGTAAATTGACGTCATAAGAAATAAAATACCCAAAAAGTTGCAAAAGATTAGGGCTTGCCCAGGAATTATTTAAGGGTTTCCAATCTTCGGTGGGCTGTATCTGTCTTAGGTGAGTCATGAATTTGGATTCAACTCTTCAGAATTTAATTTCTAGATTATACATATTATGATTCTGTTTGCAGATTTACAATTGATCGTGTGATCACAAATTTTATTTTTATTATTGTTGTAATTGTGAGAAACAGTGCAAGAGATTTTGGTTATTTCGAATTCATGACATCCCGGACATTGAGAAGAAGGCTCCACCATGGAGATGTTGACGGTAGAATAAACGAGCATTTGGAGACTTCTGGATTTGATTCTCTAGACGAGCCATTACTAGGAAATCGGGAATATGATGATGTGCACTCTGAGGTAAGAGATATGATTGAATGGCAATTGGCATTTAAATTGTTGATTTATTGTTTTGGATGTAACGACAATACAAATTATCATATTGATCTATATAGGGCTATTTGCTTGGTGAGATTTTGGATGATGGGCAGCGTAAAGAACATGTGCATTGGACAATGCTTTTTTCGCATATAATCGCTCAATGGGCGCAGTGGTTAGGTGTGCCAGAAATGGGATTTAATTTTGTCGATGTAATTTTTGAATTTTTACGTGCTCGTTCTCTAATGTTTTTATGTTGAATTTGGTTTCTGTGTTAACATTAAAATTTTCTAAGTTGAGTATATACAGTGTCTCCATTAAGAATTATTGGAGTAAAATAGATGTTTTGTTTTCGTTTATAGAATTGCTTCCTGTATATATTTCCTAAAGACGAAGAGAGACTTCTAATTCTGTAATGTATTGCTGAAGTTATACACTCTTTGTAAATGAGTCTCATACTTTCACGTACACAACTGCTCACATATTATGAATCTGAAAATCACAGTGTTTCTGCTTAATAAGAAATTTTGAAAGGTAATCAAATTTTATTAATAAGCGTAATACACAGGGAGTGTAACCAAAATATCTTTTGAGAGGGGGAAAGATGAATAAGTTACAATTTGCCCATTTCAATTTGGCACCAGAGATGGCTAATTCAATTGGCATTGAACTCGGATTTGATGACATCGAGGATGACTTTTCATTGAAAACTATCTTTCTGATGTTTTTAAGCAAATTGAAATCTGAACTTGTTGTCTTCAAGGGAAGGAATTAGGATGAATAAATTACACTGTCAAAGATGGCTAACAAACTTTGGACTTGAGCTCTAGTTCCAATCTGTGACAGCCTCAGCTGATAGAATGATAGTGCGATTTTTAGCGAAGATGGGCATCATAGCCAACCCAATAGATCTGCTAACTGCTATTATTCCTTGGGGGATCAACCAAAAATTTGAACTAGGACTATCAGATAGTAAATAAAGGAAATTCCTATTGCAGTTCTGAAGCTGTTGGGCCTTGTGTTAGACAGTATATTATAGTCCAGTGCCTTGAAAATACGAGGAGTATATAAAATTTCTATTATAACATTAAAGTATCCTTAATTGTTCTAATAAATATAATTTCTATCGTAGTTATTATATTTTTTATAATGAAATATCTAGTGAGCATCAATAGTTTCATCCTTTTGTTTTCAACAAATATTGTCTCGGACCTGGGTTATTTACTGGACTGATTTTTCCTTTGTGTTATCTTGTGAAATAATGAATTTTTAATGCATTGAGAAGTATCAATAGTTTCACCTTTCTGTTTTCAGCAAATATTGTCCTCGGATCTGGGTCATTTATTGGACGGCTTTTGCCATTTGTATCGGGCACTCAAAATGGACCAAACGGGAAGATCTTGCCCCCTTTACTTAGTCCCTTACAGGTATGTTCTAGTGATGCCATTGATGATTTTAGGTGTAATATACTTCATTTTTCTTTCCTTGTTTTTTCTTGATAAGAGTCAGTGATATATCATATATTACACATATCATGTTGTAAGTGAAATATGTTTACCTTAATGTGTAACCATTGGTAAAGTGATTTATGCATATTTTTACCTTACTCGTGGGACTTCTAGCTAAGCCTCCATTTGGCAAAATGTATATAATCATTTATAAATGGTCAAACTTCATTTTCAACCACATGTTTTAATGGACCCACAAATAATATTCACTTATCCACCACTCATTGCTATGTATTTATAAACTAAACCGTTTATAAATTTTTCTCAAACTGAGGCTAATATAGGAGTATGCCACGGTTGTCCATTGCTTATACCTCGTAGCTTGATTATCTATTACCCTCAATATTTTATTTCTGTATTGTGCTTGTGTTTGGACGTGGCATGTTATCTCATTAAGATGGGGGAAATGTAGTAGCACTAACTTTCTTCTTGCAATTTCTCTAGTTGTATAGCTTTTTAATTTTGTTCATAAGTTACCACTTAACAGAGATGGTCCAAGCCTTTGTTGCACGTGATTGTATCATATAGAATTCATCATTTTGAATATGGATTCAGTTTTTACAAAAAATTGAGAAATGTCTGATTGAACTTTCAGTCATTTGATGATGCATGTAACTTTCTTATAAGTTGTAAGCAAAATTTTTACAATGAGTTTAATTTGTAGATTATTGTTTTCAACATTTATACAGCTATTTTAAATTTGAAATTCAGATTTTCACCTATTACCGTATTTCTGCGCTATTTTTTATGCTTGCATGATGTGAGGAATGACTTAAACTACGCAGCAAGTTGAAAAATGCACACATAACATGTCTGATAGTCTCAAAATATGTAATCTGGTTTGGATGATGTGTACATATATTTTTAATTGTGAAGTACTCTCCGGGTTCAAATGTAGAGTTTCTCAGAGGATGTGTGCAATATGTGGTTTTTACATGGTGCAATTTAAGTGCTTGTTTGGGAGGTGTTTAAATTATAATCATTCTTGGTCAAATATACTTTTTATCCTCACATTGTGTGGACCAGTTGTTTAAATTATAATTTAAATACCCAAACTAGTTTTAAATCGTGAACTTGCAAGTTGCAACAATGAAAGATGTATTGTAAATTAGACAGATACTAGAGGAGCCAAAAAGGTTCTGTAGGTTATTTTTTGGTTTACCCATGGCCATCTACCTAGAATAATCTAATCAATAACGTTTTGTGATATTACGTGAATCTTCTAGTATACAATATCTTTTCTTTGTTATCTATTATCCAGAAGATCAAGTTTGTTTTTGTTTTCTAATCTATACAGTATAGCACTGAAATGTTGTTTTGCTCCATTCAACCTCCAAAGGACTTGGTTTCCTGTCATTCTAGTATTTTTATGTTCTTACCTATATATGTTATACGTTCACCAATTTTTGTTGTTGATTCTTTAGTTGGTTTGGTAATAGGAAGCAAGACTCAAATATCTAAAGCAAAGGCTGGCAGTTCCTTTTGATGGTTCTTTTTTGGATCATCAGGTATGTACACTTATCTTCTTTACTTTGGAAACGAAGGGCAGACAATTACCGGACATTTATAAAATTAGAGAAAAGAAAGTGGACATTTCAAGTCATTTCTCACTATAAAACGATTGAGAGTGTTGTTAATGTTAGGTTGAAGTATTCATGTTCTTTATGGAATTTCAAGTTAGTCAAAGGTGCCTCTTATGTGTGTATATTTGTTACCTACCTCATGCATCTTATTGTGTATGATTCTCCTACAGATTTGGACAAACACAAAATGTTTGCATACTGTTTGCATTTGTGGAAAACTGTTTATACCATATGGATAATGTAATTATAGTTAGATGATGATGTGATCACGCTTTTGATTGCTTACACTCTGATACCATTTTGATTTAGAGAAAATCAGCTAGCTTAATGAATGGTCCCCTCTGGTATGATTATTTGTCTATTTGAGCAAGACATTCTGATAGGATACTTGAGTGCTTTGTTTAAAATTTCATATAGGCATGGGACACTTCATCCTCCGTTTTGTTATATAATTGAAAATACATTAAATTGTGTAAGAAATTATAATATTGTGATGTTCATTTGCTAGTTGGTTACCCTTGTGATGTTATGATATAATCTTGATCCTTTGCTAGTTGGTTGCCCTCGTGGTGTTATTCTCACTTTTGGAGTAGAGAAGAATCACGTTGCCAATTGAAATATAAGCAGTCCTGAATTTTTTGGTGACAGGATGCACTTAAACAATTGTGGAGGTTAGCTTACCCTGATAGAGAACTCCCAGCATTGAAATCAGTGCTCTGGAAAGAGATGGGATGGCAGGGATCTGATCCTTCAACAGATTTCAGGTGTGGGAATATAAAGTCATTTTTATTAGGATGCTGTACAAATTGGTATTTACTTGGATAATTATGGACAAAATTTTAGGGGTGGAGGATTCATATCATTGGAGAACCTTATCTTCTTTGCCAAGACTTATCCGGTTTGTATTTTCTTCATTTGCATGACTTTCTTGTATGTTTCATAATTAGCACTGGTAAAACATTTTCTTTATTCTAGGTGACAATAACTGCAAAGAAATTCTGAGAAAATGTGTTATAGTAATAAAGAATAAAGCAAGAAGAAAGCAAAATGTCTCAAAACCTAAATTTTGTTTTTTTATCTTCCCCTCACCCAACCCAACAACTCATCCAGTAGTATCTTTTAGAGGAAATGAACTGGAAGAGTTTTAACTTATTTTGCCATGAGCACAGTCAATATTTCAGTAACTTTACATTTGGATGGGAGATCAGATTAGACATAGGCAGTGTTGCTGGGGTAGAAGAAAGATATTGGAAGGAGATGTCCTCAAATATAATCTGTTAAACTAGGCGAAATGTTAGGTCAGGGTCAGAAGTGTAGGTGTTCCGCTGGCAGCTTGGATTATTTCACTGTATGTGTTTTATAGGTGTCCCATGCGCTAAAGTATTTTATGACTTTTGAGCACTTGGCCAATATGAGAAATCACTTCACAATTGAGAAGATGCCAGATAATAAAAAGAGTTTATTATATGTTCTACTACAAGATTGATTTAGATCCTGGAATCTAAGAAATCAGTAAACTGAGCTTTGTGAGGTCTTTATAAAACTTGATTATCTATGACTTCATTTGGTTTTCTATAAAGAACATAATTAAACATTACCTTTGGGTGATAATTGGAGTGTTCACAGTACCACCTACAAATAGGTGCAAAGACAGAGAAATTCATGAATTTGAATTTTATTAGAATTATTAGCTGTATCTGCAGGCAAATAGCAGGAATTTATGCCAAGTTGGAGGCACCTAGAAACATATGATGCAAATCGCATAGGGGCATCTAGTCAATAAGAACCCCGGGGATCATAATGAATCATTGAAGTACCATGGCGGCCTGCTTTGTCCCATTCTAACTAGAAAGAAAAATTCAAGTAATGGCCAACTCTAGCACCAATCTGAAAGCTTGTTGGGATTTGTACTATGGACTGTCTTACTTCATATTGTGGTGTGGTTTGTCCTAATCTACCTAAAAGAAAAATTCAAGTAATGGCCGACTCTAGCACCGAGCTGAAAGCTTGTTGGAATTGGTACTGTGGACAGTCTTACTTCATATTGTATTAAGAAAACAAAAAATGGTGGCGTAGTCTGTGTGGAGGAACTATAATAGTGGCGTAGTCTGTGTGGACGAACTATAACTATTCTGGATAGTTTAATTGGTATCAGAACTTTGCATTCTTTGACTGTTATTTTTGCTTGGTGCTTACAATATAGTTTTATTTCCTTTCCTTTCCTTCTGTTGCTAAGCGTTATTTTATCATGAAATTGGGACACAACAAAAGGATCACCCTCCCCAAGTATATATACAAATGGAGGGGGAAATCCTTCCTGTAAAAGGGAGGGATTGAGGGGCCTGTGAAATTTTCTTTAATTAATTTTGGCTTTATGCTTTTGTTTTCCAAATGTTTAATGGCATATATTATTTTTGAGAGGTATAGAAGAATCTGCTTTTGTGATAATTGAGATTTTGATAAGTGCGTTCTGTTCTTTTCTTTATTATGTCATTTGAAAGTGTAAAAAGTAGTTTTTTGTATCTACTTCTCTTTTTGACAGGAAGCATTTCAAAATTTGTTGCACAAGAGAGACGGAGACAGGTCAGAATGGGAGTATCCTTTTGCTGTAGCTGGCATCAATATTTCTTTTATGCTGGCGCAAATGTTAGATCTTCAGTCAGGTATTAAATTCTAGAGTTAATGGCTGTTATTCATATGAATTGTGTGGCAAGGGTTTTATGTTTGATTTTACCTGAGAAGTATGTATCCAGCGAGTTGTAAATTTTCTCCTTTTCTTTGAGAAGTTTAAGTTATATTTCAACCATAATAGTAAATTGAACAAAATGAGGAACACATTTTTGAAACGATAATGGTATGTATAGAAAATAAACACATTTTCTGATTTTTGTGTTTCTGTTGAAAAATGATAACTAAGACAGCATTTGTAACATTTTTGGAAATTGAGCAAGTCATTTTTATTTTTTTTCCTTTTTTCAACAATTGTGCCCTCCTGTTATAAAATACAAAACGCTACTTCAAAATATACTGAAAAAACATGTTATTGAGTCATATATGTTCTAAAATGTTCGCATATAGGCTCTTAACAATTGATTGCAAGCATTCCCATTTGTTAGTAACACAATACATGTAATTTTAAAACAACGTGTACTTCCAGTGCCAAATATGACTGTAGGCTAAGGAGCATTTGGAATTCTGTTTTTTCAGCCCGTAAAATTCATTGGTATTAGTGTCTGGTATTTATTATATGCATTGTTCTCACAGGAAAGCCAAATACGATAGCTGGAATTCGATTTCTGGAATTATTGAGTGAAGATGAAATGGCCTTTGACAACCTTTTCTGCGTTGCCTTCGAAATGTTGGACGCACAGTGGCTTGCGAAGCATGCCTCGTATATGCAATTCAACGTAAAAGAAACCCCATCCCTTCTTTTTTCCATTTCCATCTGTATTCAGTCGGATAAGTTAATTAGATTACTGATTTGGCATGTCATTTGTCTATTTTTCTCTGCAGGAAGTTCTCAAGTCCACAAGAGCGCAGCTAGAGCGCGAGCTAGCACTCGATGATATATACAGTATAAAAGACTTGCCCGCTTACAATCTACTATTGAAAAGATAACGCATTTGAGATCACTATAATTTTAAGACACTTTTTACGTTAACACATTTTTATACATGTATATGTATATGTATATGGATGGTATATTCTGCACATTTTTTCTTCTCTTAAAGTTATATCCACAGTTGAGAATATGGCATAAAGTTTAGTAATTTAAAGTGAAGGTCAGTGCCTTTTTTTTTTAAATAATGAAGACACAATCTGTCTTTTCAAGCAAAGTTTTTCGTGGGCACAACAACACATGACTTTTTGAATGAAATTTGACTTAGGGTAATTATTTTATCAATATTTTATGCCGTTGGTAAAATATGTTCGATTGGGGTTAGAAGTAAGGTAAATTTCCTTTAAAATTACTTATTTTGATGAATATAATTAAGAAATTACGTTTTTAGGTTTAGTATACGTTTGATTCGTGTATATAAATGTTGATAAAATCGAAAAGTTATTCTTTATCTACTCCTTTTAAAGATTTTATTATTTATTAGTTAGTTACTTATCAATTATTTAATTTTTATAATTTAGAATAAAAATCATTTATTAACATTTTCCGAACACACGGTAGACTTGCTTGACGCTATTTTAGCAAGTATAGGTTTACTGTTGTTGGAGATACACTCCTTCCAGCTTAAGATATACCATGGCTCAAGCATTATACTAGTCGAACATCTATCAGTAATGATAATTGAACAGGCTTGAAGATGGGAAAAAACACAAACAAATTGATTGTTTTTTTTTTTTTTTTCAAACTATCCAATCATGTCGACATACATGTTTCTTCTATTTTTGAGCATGTTCGTGTAGCATGATTGAACATCTATAGACACAAAGCAAAATTAACTGGCAGTAGCAACTGCAGCAAGATAACCAAAAGTTGTACGATAAACACGATTAGGTATGGGGGGTTTTTCTTAATTTTTTATTTTACAAGTTCATTTGTTCGTTTAATTTATTTTACAAGTACATTTGTTCGTTTAATTGCTTAATCAATATTAACAATGACAAGAGAAATAAGTAAACTAATGTGTTTTCAAATAGATTTCTCACTCTAAAACCAGCGCAAAATGGAGATTCAAATTCAAACATGAAATAAAGCTGAAAACTAATTATAATTTATAATAATTAAAAAGGGATCTTCCTGCAATAATTTGAGACTTGAAAGGACTATATCTATAATTACAATCAAATCTAAGATATGATACAAGATTTTCAGTACTACCACGACAATTCCTAGCCTTCCAATCCAAAAACACAACCTTATAAGCACAATGTACAATCTAAATTAAAAAACCCAACAGAACTGAATCCTTTCTGGCATTATCAATTTCCAAAAGCAATAATGGCCCAATTATTGTTATTAAATAAAATGTCAAAATTAAAAATTTTGAACCCCAAAATCGTAGAGCAAGAGAGTAGAGAGAAAAACGGTTGATTCAAGTTCGGTCTTTCTATTTCCGTGAAAGAAACGAAGTAAAACCTAGAAATTTGAATCAAGTATTTCTCTCCCCCTCAAATTTTTAGCTCAAAAAGCCTTTTTTTTTTTTGGGTATTTTTTGAAGTTTGAATTTTTGAGGTTCGGGTTTGGAACCTGGAAAATGAGCAGTCGAAAAGAAGAGGATCGAAACGAGAAGATTATAAGGGGTCT
>CAIGRR010092650.1:0-10016 GCA_903798365.1 Fraxinus sp. 1973-6204 | reverse complement strand
TTTTTTTTTTTTTTTTTATTTATTCGAGGTTGAGTTTGTGTTGCACTTGCACTAATGTCACATTTTGCAATAACGTTAAAATTTTCACTAGTTCAGATTAGATTAGTTGACTCCAAATTACAAAGCAATGCCGAAAATGGTGTAAATAACTGAATTCTTACCTGTTGGTGGAACTAATGTCATCATTTTTATCCTTTTCTGCTCGAGGTTGAGTTTGTGTTGCACTTGCACTACTCGTCCCATTCTGCAATAACATTAAAATCGTCACTAGTTCAAATTAGATTAGTCTACTCGAGAGATCCCTTTTAAAAAAAACCACCAACCAAAATCCAAATTATACTCATTATTCCAAATTAATACGCCCCTAATTCATGAGCTTTTCACACTGATTATTCCAAATTAAATATCCATTGTGAAATTGTACAGTCTTACAATATAAATCTCTGTTGTATACAATGTTTTCTGGTTCAATGTCTGAACTGATTTTCAAAGATTGTATAATTCACGTCACTTCTACTTGTATTGTAAGCCAAGAAAATTCATTCTTTTAGCCCCTGTTTGATCCATATTAAAATTTTCATTCTTATTATTCTACTCATTTTCAACCACACATTCTTCATCAATCTACCATTCCAAAATACATTCTTCCAAAATAATGTGACTCAAACATTAATCCCAATTACAGCCTCCTCTCCTAATTAAGCTCCAACTTGAGGCAATTCTCACTAATAGAAGGTCCGCTTTTCACTTCTTTGACCTCTAACTTACAACATAACTCAAAGATTAACTTAGCAATGCAATGTCAGTACAATAGCTTATGGATGATGTTACTTGTACATAAATGAGTTCACAATGATTTACATACAGATGAAGCGTCAGAGAGAGTGAAGAATTTTTTTATTTTTATGATTTGCATGATTATTTATATGAAGACAAGGTACTCATAAGAAGAAGAGAAATTTTATTTTTTTTATTTGGTTGAAGAAATTCTAATCCAATCATATCTGACCAATCAACTAAATTATTTATGTATATGTATCACGTCTGTTCTTTTTTAACTTGAGTAAAGAAATTCTGATCTAATTATATTTCACCATATTACGTGTATGTGAATCATTATATACATGTAACACAACTGATAATTTATATCCATCCATACCAATGATCAAAATTATGTGCAAGAGAAATGCAAGCAAGGTATGAAATTTTATACAAGGAATATCAACAATTTCTTTCTTGATCATCGGCATACAATCAACTACTAGGCACAAAACCAGATTTATACGCGGAAGCAAAGAATAAACCATGGATTAAGCACCGGAAGAAACGGCATTTCTTTTCCATTTCTCATGCGTAAACGACACAGTCAAGCATTCCAAAATACAAGAAATCAATGTAATAAATTAAGGATTGACATTTTTTTCCTTGAGAGGTTTAAATGCATCCCGCTGCATTGAGAAAAACAGAAGATACGAAAAAAATGTAAAATAGTCATGGTACACTTCTTTGATAGACGGTAAAAGTCCCATGTCGACCACGAAAAACCAAACCTCATGACTTCTTAGGCCTTCCTCTCTTAGCTGATCCTTTCCCCCCTGCAGACTGTGAGCTTTTAGTTGCTGATGGGGGGCGGCCCCGTCCCCGACCACTGCCTTTCTTTTCTGCAGCCGATTTACCAGCATTTTTGCCGCGTCCTCTGCCTGAAGCCTTTCCACCTCGTTTCTTTCCATGTTCTGCATACCCATTTAGTTGACCTTCACTGTCATCACTGTCATCACTGTCATCATCACTATCTTCACTGTCTTCAGACTCCGACGAATCTTCCAATTTCTTCCTCTTTTTCGAGTTTTCTGATTTCTTAACAGAACCCTTTTTGTTAACTTTGTTAGGAACAGAACTTCCACTCTCAGGTTCTTCATTCACTGCAGCATAGAGAAATTAGCATTATTATATAACATATTCAGCAGTACTACACCTTGTCAAATAGATACAATAAATCTCAGAACATCCTCAACTAGTCAAGACTAAATTCTGAAATTAATGCTCGAGAATTCATTATATGACATAATGCCCATTATATGGCTGTACCTTCAACAGCATCTTTACCATCATATATTTCAAGCTGTCAATAAATTATAAAACAAAAAAATCATCAGCATGGCAGTAAAAAATGACCACGAATAATTAAAAATAAAAATTAAATCAAATCAAATCAGATTTATGCACTTGCAGAACTGTGACTTCCAGATTGCATTTGAGAAAACTAGTCAAGGAGTCTGCAGTTCAGACCAACTGTTTCACAGATCACAAATACCAAATCTATTACATGGATGGACGCATATAACAGTTCTGAAGTCTAACCAATAATAATGTAGACCGGAAATGCAAACTGATACCAATTTTTCAGTACTTCGTGAATTGGAAGGTAGAAATTTTGGGGTCAATTACATGTTGAATCCAGAAAGGTATCAGATTTTTAGTGCCGGAAAGTTTACCTGTTCAAGTAGATCCGCTATATTGGTTCTATCAACCACCACCATGGAATGGGCAAATCCACAAGCAACACTATAAGAACAAAAGGCCTAAAATAAGTTATTGACAACAAAAAGTCTCAAGATAATATAGTTTTGTAATAATACGAACCTGATAACATGCATTCCCTCTAAAATATCTACTTTTTTAGGAGCTGCAGAAGATCTACAAAGCAGAGAAAGGAGCCAGAGGCCCAAATATAACAATAGAAGATAAAACAAGAACATAGAAAAGCTGATGAATAAATTTACAAGGGTATGCTTATGCGTCTATATAATTGACAAAGATAAATTCATGTATTACATACTTTTGCCCACTGGGTCCATATCCTAGTTCTCCAGATTGAGCATGACCCCAGCTTATGCACGAGGAATCAGCGCCAACAAAGTGGTGCATATTGCCAGAATCCATACAGCGTAGATGCCAGCCGCTGTTAAAGAATGTCAGCTTAGTGCTATATTCTCATTACTTTTGTATGAAGAAAACTTTACAAACTATTGAGCAATGCGACATTAAAAGATTGTAAATATGGACACTGGTGTACAGATACAGGATGGTAAAACCAAATAATATACCACACCTCAAAAATTAGTTGGATATATTCTTTCAACTCATTTGCATGACAATTAAAGGGAAAAGGTTGCCAAAATTAAACAATGTATTTGAGTAGCCATATCCATTCAAATAAGTCCTTATTTTAAAAGATCTCCAGAAGTGCATGCCTAATTCAATTTCAATATTCTTCACCAAATATAGAACTTGATTCAGGTTTCTCTGCTACTGAAAACTAGAGCATCTAAAAATTTTATCTTAAAGACATATTTTGTCCGTTTGGTGACCTTAAAATTTTAAAAAATAAAAATAAAAAATTGAATGGTATTTTTTGGAGAACGTGTGGTTAAAAAACAATGAAAAGTTTTGAGTTTACGTGTAGAATATTTTTATTGTACGAATGTGTGGTTGAAAATGAGTATGAGAAATAAATTAAAGGGAATCATACAGGGGCTTCATGTCAAAACTCAACTCAATTTTAATTATAGAAAATATTGTTAATCATTCTATATTCCAACGAAATCCAAATTGACAGAGGAAGAAGAACCTCAAATCCATGAGAGGCTTGGGGTACATCCAATCATCCCCCGTGTTCTTCATCTTGCCCCACATGTAAAGCTGTCCTCCTCCTGAGAACAGAAATTAATTGCAGTTTCAGAGTTACAAGATTCAGAAGCAGCTTTATGGCACAGATGTATCATATGGATGACGCGAAGATATCATATGGCCAAGGTTAGGGGGTGGTATGAAGTATAAACATACAGAGGAAAATTCAAGCTGATTTCTCATATCAAATTTTGCCAGGTAGCTCAATGGCTTTAAAGAAATTTCCTAAAGTATTAAGCCCCTTCTTGTACATGGCTGACACATATAAGAAGAATGTGAACTAAAAGAATTTAAGAATGGAACCCTCTACGTGCATATCGCACGAAGTAGTGGTGATGACCATGGGCTAAGCCTATACGAGCTTGGCTCAAGCTCAAGGGACTAGCTCGGCTCGGCCCCTAAGCTCCTGGGCTTATGGGCTGGGCCAAGCCCACGAGCTTCATTTTATTAATATTATTGTTTTTAAGAACTGAAAACCCTCCCTTTTTAAAAAAAGCTTGTAGGCTCGGCTTGACTCAGCCCATAAGATCATGAGCTTAGGGCCAAGCTTGCATGGGCAAGGACGGCTCGGCTCGGCTTGGCTTGGCTTGGCCCATTGCAACCCCTACAGACTGTTGATAACTAATACACTCTTCAACTCATCATTATATTTACAAAACACAACAACAAACAGACAGTATGACGTGTTGATATAATTTTCAAACAAGTCCTCCACCATTTTACAAGTCGCAAACAGAGTTCATTACAATAAACTTTTATGGTTCAAGGATAGAAAATTATCGAATTATGGACACTTTATATAATTTAATTCTTGCTAAAGAGATAGGAATTAAAAACAGATGATATAAAAGGATGCCGACAGTCAATACTTAGATAAAGAAAAGTCCCAAGTTCCCAACTGCTACACTCTTAACTACTTTCTATAGGGTGGAATAAACAATGGAATATGATTATGTCATCATTTTTCCTTCTAAATAATCAATAAATACAGGAATAGGTTGATACCCACTTTCCCAAAAGTAATACCGCTTCAGGCCCCTTATCTATCTCCTACTCTACAAGATGTAACTTGATTAAAATAAACAAACATACAGCAAGGTCCGAATAATACCAGCTGTACATGCGGAGTTCGCTGAACCTGCGGAAACTACTGCCTCAGGAGGCAGAATATTATTTCTTGTGAAAACATCAACACGTCGAGGAGCCCATTCATCCTTCTGTTCTCTATGTCCAAGCCTGCAATCAGTAGGTAGCTATTAAAGTTCATGACAAAAAGAAAAGGAAAAGCAAACAAATTACTTTGCATGACAACTGAATTCTATATTAAGTACCTTCCATAGCCACCGAAGCCCCACCTAGTTATTTGTTCAGCATAAAAAATCAGAAATGCATCGTAAGATTATGAGTTCTTTACCAAGTGAATGAGTGGATAGAAAAAATAAATATACCACATACGAAGCAAAACTTACGTGTACACGTAACCATTCTTATCCACTGCCACTGAAGAACCCAATCATTTGGGAATTAAGTATCAAACACAAAAGAAACAGATAGCTGATGTAAAAATAGAAGAATGGTGGTAAAGGTAGTTGCAAAATGAACCTGTATGATTTGTTCCACAAGCAACTTTGACTATGGTCTCTCCAGAAAGAGAGGCTATTGCTTTAGGACGGGGTTGAGCTTCATAAGCCAGCCTCACAGAGCTATCTTTAGTATTGTACTGCCAATGAAAATAGCATCTTCTAATTACTCAAAAAAATAAAAATAAAATAAAATCGTGCAAATGTCAATCCCATGCAAAGGGAAAATGAGATGAGCTCCAGGCGTGCACATGTAGTCATGTACTAAGAACCTGAATGAGCCCCATTTTATTGCAAGAATGCATTTTGGAATAGTAGATTGATAGAGAGAATGTGTAGTTAAAAAATAAGGAAAACTTCTGGGTTTGGTTGTAATATTATTTTATTGAAGAATGTGTGGTTATAAAGAAGAGAGGAAAATATATTTATGAAAATAATGGGGATCAAACAATCAATAATTGAAATTTCTAAACACAGACAACGAACACACCAACCCAGTACAGGGAATCTAAATACAATTATTTTACTGGGACTACTTTGTCAGGCAAAAAAGAACACATGGCCATTAGAACTAAATCCGAAAAGGTTACAATTTCAACTCAACTTTCATGTTTCTTAAAGGAGGATGAAAGGAAGCAATAGTTTCTTCAATTTGTAATACTCAATATGTCTAAGATTTTGTCAAGCTAGTAAATTTTTCTCAGGACGTGTGAAAAATGTGCATTCAAAATTAAGCATCCTTTACAAACATCTGAAAAGAAACACATGCATCAGCGGATTCACATCCAGGTGAAACCCAATATAGCTGGAAACAAAAGCAAGTGGCTTCAAGAATTACAGCCAATTTTAGCAGAGTAAAACTTATCATTGAATATGATAGCTGTTAAACATGCTGTCAAGGCAACATATAGAAGATAACCAATTAAAAGAACAATATACAAAGAGAAATTGCATAAACAACCCATGCAAACAAGGTAAACAGAGAATCATTTTAAAGTCAAGTGTACATTCCAGTGATACAATAACTGACTTCTGTACAATAACCTTGAGGTCCTAGAAATCCAATAACTATGCAATACGAACTAATTCATACTAAACCTCTGTTTGGGCTCCATTAAAATGAGATTTTGGGGGGAAATGTTTTCCGAAATAGTATTTTTTTGAGAATGTGATTACAAAAAATGGTAAAGTTTTAGATTTACATGTATCTTTATTTTATATGAGAATGTTTGATTGAAAATGAGTTTTGAAAAAATGCATTTTTTTTGGAGAAATGGAGCCCAAACAGGGGCTAAACAGACTCTGAGGTAAAAGTACTCTCGAATGACCATGGTGAACAAGAAATTTGGGAACCTTGACCATACCTCATTGTCAGTACCATGTCCAAGCTGACCATACTGTGGAAGACCAGCAGTTCTAGAAAGTGTGAAACAGGTTGCAATCAGATTATTTATCATGGATAATTGAGAGAGAAAATGTCCATTAAGCCAACATCTTGAATACAAATGCACTTCTTAGCAGAAAACACAAGAAGTTCGTAAACCGTACAATATAGAAGCTCCTTCTGCGGATGTTAACCATACTGTAAAATCGCCTCCACAAGCAGTAGTTTTGACTTCAGACACGACGCAACGAACTGGAGATGGTTCAACTTCTGTACAACATTGTCACAGCAAATAGAGAATGATTACAGCAAGTCGGAATTAGGGATCAGAAATAAGCTGTACTTTATACAATACTTGCTGCTTAAATGTATTCCTCAACAAGTTCCAAAAACCATACAAATTGACATTCTATTCCTCTGAATTTCATCCATACCATTGTGTCATCAAGATGATCAAATGGATTGTCTTCGCATTGTGAGACTACTCACTTTCAGGACTTGCAACAACCAGGCATTTGAACCGCGCAGTGAACGCATGTACAAATACTATAACCTCGTATCTTATGCATCCTTCCCAAAAGATTCTCAAAACCCAACTACAAAACTCTTTACAGAAACAGATCTCTGTTCTCTTCTGATTAACAAGTTTAATATTTCATTCATAACAGCCTTCAAAACAAACTCTTAGCAGGTGAACCCTCTTCCAAAACAGTGACAGATAAAGAGTAAGCAAAGATGACCTAAACTTATAATAGAGAATTTTAAACAAAAAAATAAGTGTGTATATACTTGTAACGATTGGATTAAAACTTGAAAGATATTGATTAGCAGCAATTTTGAAACAAGTTCTTGACCGTCAAAAAAAAAAAAACTAGCTCTTGAAAAAAAAGAAAAACACAAAAACACAAAAAATTGTAGCAACTCATTCTAGGAAATTCTAGTTTAACGATCAGTCATTTTTGGCATTTCAGTTTTGAAAACCACAAACTTGATTGATGTTATCTCTTTTAAGGCAACGTGAGTCTTAACCAGCATTTCCAAATAAGATTGTATTCAATTCAGAACCCACCATTTTTTACAGAACCTGAACCAAGCTGCCCATGTTTATTCCAACCAAAAGCAAGAGACAGACCATCTTCGGTTACTACCACAGTATGACACCGTCCAGCCCCTGCTCCAATGACTTTATGCCTGCAAAAGTGGGGAATAGAAGAGAATTAACAGAATTTATCATAGCATGATTGAAAATATTTCTTCTGAGAAAGGATTATCACAGTTCACTAGAAAATATATGGGCATACAGGCCTTTCCTAAACCTCATGAACCTAAAGGAGATCCCAACACATTAAATAGCATAATTTACATGCCCATGTATGTGTGTATAATACATTTATAACAAAGATGACAAAACTAGGAACTGCAAAGCAAAAATTGGGAAAATCACAACATCCAATTAAAAAGGAAAGCAAAAGAACACAGCAACTGACTTAATCAATTCTGAAACAACAGTCGGTCTATCACGTTGAATTGTATCTCCATGACCAAGCTGCCCCTTCTGTGCACGTTACAGTTGTCAATCTGCTTAATTGATAATGCAAAAAAACACAGAAATGGAAGGACCAACATTATGATAGAAAAAGACAATAGCCTTTCAGCTGAAGCTTAACATGCCTCATTTCGACCCCACGTGTAGCAACGCCCTTCAACATCCAATGCGACGCAATGGCAAGACACTACATTTCAGATTAGCACATTACAATAAGCAAACACCCGTTCAAATTTGAAAATCGTGCAAAGTAACTAAAATTAAAGGAAATAAAACTAAATCAAGAACCTCCTTTGAGGTCATTTCAGTAAGAAGTACGACATCAAAAGGAGTAAAAGCAATAAATATTTAAAACAGAATAAAGTTATGAAACATTTTCTCACCGCAACCAGAAGCCACGAAACGAATGTTGACGCCCATGAGAGGCCGGAGCTTTGTCGGTGAATTCAAATTCCACTCGGCCGGTACCTTACGGCGACCGACGGCATCCCAGGCAGTGGTCCCACAAAACAAAAGCTCCCCACCCTTTATCTTCTCTTCCTCCTTCTCCTCCACCTTCTTCTCCGGGTCCACATCCGCCATCTCCCGCCAAATCAACACAACCACCTAAATCTCTGTAATAAACATATAAAATTCAAAAAAACAGAAACAAATAAATTTCAAGATTCCAATAGAATAAACCGTTTACCAGGAAACCCACCTGAAGGAGGCCGCCAAATCTTCTTCAATCGGCGTAGAAACAAACCCGGATAACTGAGGGCGAGGCGTTTAGAACTTGAACAACCAAAAAAAGCCCTAGATTTGAGATAAAATAAAGAAACCCTACTGCCCACTAGATAATTTTTTTTCCCATTACTTTATTGGCAAGAGTCACGTTGTATTGTTCGAGTGATTTTATCACTAAATCTGAATTTTGTTTCGAAAAAAATAATGTTTTACTAGCAGTCTTTTTCAGCCTGATTTTCTATGCTTTTTTTGTTGTACCTTTGTAGGGTTCTAGAGTTCCTCTCGAGTTTTGGCGTATGGTATAATTGGGGCAAAGTGCATCTCGATGAATAAGTACAAGTTTGATAGTTGAAATCTAATCTTTACTATATAAAAATCAAAATTAACGATTAATTTTAATTACATGTATTTCATGAAATTTATTTATTTTTAATTACACATTTCATTAATTCTTATCAAAATCTACTAAAATTTTGATTATAACCCCCACCAAACACAGAGTGAATTCCAGTTACGAATTTTAATTTTATATTTTAAAAAAGAAAAAATATTACAGAATTAAATAGGCATAGTAAATTAAAATTTATGATTGATATTATTATGTTTTTTTTGGCCTTATTTGAGTCACATTTTTTCAAAATTGCATTTTTTTTCAAAATTTATTTTTAACCACATATTTTAAAATGAAATAATTTACACATAAATCGAAAACTTTTTCTTACTTCTTAATCACACATTCCCTCAAAAATTACTATTCAAAACTGCATTTTTTTTTTCCAAAAGTGGGACTCGAACAAGGGCTTAATGTCGAATGTTTGAAATTCTTTTCAAATAATTTTCTTACATTAAGAGTTGGGGCTTTAGGGATTTTATTTTGTCCCACATCAAAAAATTATTGTTCATATTAGAGAATGAATGTAACTGATGTACCGTGTTTGGGTTTTGTTAAAAATAAATTGAATAATTCTACTCCTACAGAACTATTCACTTACAGCAGGATTACAGAAAAAATAATTTTCAAAAATACCTTTTACATAGAAATTGCAACTAAAAGCCACTATAAAGACATAATAGTTTCAATTTAGTCCCT
>CAIGRR010092627.1:0-11771 GCA_903798365.1 Fraxinus sp. 1973-6204 | reverse complement strand
GCCTGGTAAGTTCTCTGGTGAAGAACGTATGGAAAACCATGTTTCTTTGCTGGAGACGTTTGCTCCCGCGATTGAGGCAATGAAGGATGGGCTTTCTGATTATGGAAATAAAGGAGAGAAGAATTTTTCGGGCAAGAGGCATGTTGTTCTACCTGCTAAGCTCTCTGGTGAGGCACGCTCTGAAAAACATGTTTCTTTTTTGGAGACATTTGCTCCTGCAATTGAGGCAATGAGGGATGGGCTTTCTGATTCTGGAAATTATGGAGAAAGGAGTTTTCCTGGCAAGAGGCCTGCTGTTTGTTTGGAGTTCAAGGGTGGTAAAAAGGTCTTTGGTGAATCATTGGATTTGAGGATCCGGAACAAGACTTTTCGTAAAACAGCACCCTGGTTTGGACGTGAGGATGAGAAGGATGACAAGAAGAGGAGGGTTGAGTTTATACTGAGGCAATCCATGGAAAACCAACAGGAGCTGACTTAGATGTACATTAGTAGTTCATTGATTGACTTGGTGGAAGGGAAGTGCCATACTCTGTTAAAACTTGATTAGGTTAGTCAAAACTTGAACTGTAGCTCGGCTTGTGAATGTGTTGAGAATCCATTTAGGAACTGAACCCCTGTTTTTCGGGGAACGCAAATGGTGTTTCAGATTTTTCCATTCATCTATAGTGTGATTTTTTCCCAAGGAAATTGTAGCTTCCATTTTTTTTTCATCGAGATGTTAATCTTAGCTTGTGCATTTTATTCTCTGCTTTTGGTGATCTGTTGGTCATGAACCTTATTTTATAGCTCAAATGTTTTTTAAGGTAGATCTATTTTCAAATTTTCATGTGGTGCAAGTACATGTAAATAAGTTACTCGTGGACATGGACATCTACACATGGATATTATAGTTTCTCCGTGTACCCACAATATCTTCTAAAAGATGGGAAAGAAACATCTAGGGTTATTCTTTGTTGGACCTGTTATTCCTCAAAAACTGGCAATCCAGTTTGTCGAAACTCTTCCTTTGCTTGCTGCTTGTTTAGAAATATTCATGCACGTGGATCATTTTTTTAGTTCCTAACCATTGTACCACGCTCAGTGGCGGATCCCGCACCCGGCAAGGTGCTGCGACCGCCCTTGCTGGATCTGCCGAGATTTACAAATTGGATTTGGATGGAGTTTGTGTTGGCCTTGCATACTTGCAGTCGCCATTGTTGCAGGGAAGCTTGGAGCTGGAGGGAGGAAGATAATGAGTGTTACTTGGGCCAATTTTTTTTTTTTTTTAAGAAAAATTGTGGGCCATTTGTTTTGGACCTTCTTTTTTTTTTTTCTTTTTTTATTTTATGAATTGACAATAAGTTTAAACATTGGCTAGCCTTCTCTCCCGTTCTCACTTCTCCCAAACCGGCAATTACAAATCCCATTCCGCTCCCAAATCTGAAATTGTGGGTTAGTGAGCTCTCCAGCAAGTATGTGAACCGAAGGTGCATCGTCGTCCTCCGTCAGACGGTCAATGTCTCCGCCTGAGTCTGTGGATTGTAGGTGAGTCCGAATTTTATGTGATATTTTTATTTTTTTTAGTTTGATTGGTGATTTAAAGATTGTTGATTTGTGATTTATATATGTTGAATTGGTGATTTACAATTTTTATAGATTTGTGATTTATTTATATTAAATTGGTGATTTATATATATTGATTTGTGATTTATATATATAGAATTGGTGATTTACAGATTTGGGATATATATATATATATATATATATATAGAATGGGTGATTTACAATTTTATAGATTTATTATTTATTTATATTGAATTGGTGATTTAAAGATTTGTGATTTATATACGTTGGATTTGTTGTGATTTATATATGTTAATAGATTAAGAACAGTTTTTTCAGCCTAAATAAAGTCTCAACCTAGTTCTTATAGTATCGGATTGTATTGGATAATATTTTCTTATTTATATGATTTTATGTTTTAGCGCATTTATATATTAATTGAAGAGTTCTTAATATTATTTAGTTAAATATTAATAAACAATCGTCAAAGGTCCTAGCTCATGACAATTCCTGGATCCGCCACTGGCCATGCTTTGGTTTTTTCCACAGACTTTAAACTGAAAACTTGTATAAATCATAACTTCAGAACTACTGCAACAAAGAAAAAGTTATAAACTATTAATAATTATTTTCCTAATTAATTATATGTATTGTTCAATCGACACCTGTAGAAAATTGAAAGAGTTTCTTAATTAGCACACTTTATATACAAAATGAATATTGGTTGACATCTATAAGGTGTCTATACTAGGAGGAGAAACTGAACGTGTAAAATAAAAGGAATAGATTCATTGTTATGATAATCAACCACAAACCATCCGGAACTTTTATTTGTTGCTAAAGAAAATTAAAAGAACATATAGTGTACCAAAAAATAGAATTTCTCCAAAATTTTGTTAGTGAGTACCCTAAATTACCAACAAAAATGCTATGCTATTCTTCATCTATGTACATGCCAGCAAATCAGTTATATAAGTGGCGAGTGGGCATAATGCCATATCACATGAATGACAAAAATGCTATGCTATTCTGCATCTATATACATGCAATCAAATCATCAGTTATATAAGTGGAGAGTGAACATAATGCCATATGACATGAATGATCTTTGATAAATCAATTTTGATAAATAATGTACATGTGGAAGGAAATGGGTGGAATGGATTTTCTTGAGAAGTTGATTTTGATAAATAATATAAATGAGGAAAAATAAACAGGGTGAGGGCCTGAGGGGGCATAGATATATTTCAAAATATTTTTCTATCTTATGCTGTAAAAGATATGTATCATGACTGATCTTTTATGGTCAAATATAGAACTATAGCAAATAAAATTGATAACAAATGGCAAAAGAAATGATAGACCATGTAACGATTGGATATGTATATAAAAATAGTAAAATTGTAAGGAAGCGTGATTAGGTTACCACGCTGCTTTGACAATAAGGTCTTTCAAAATTGACTATTTGGTGAATTGTTTCAAGCAATTGTGTATCCCCCTCTTTTCTGGAAAGGATATAAAAATTCCTTCTTATTTCTTTGAGGTTGAACATAAACCTGTGCTTGAGAGATAGTTGTCCATACTTTGACTCACATGGGATTAGTTACTGTGATCCAACTTAAGCAATGCATGCCTTTTCATAAGTTAACTTCGACCAAGCCTGTAAGGGCATATCTTAGAAAGATAATGTTGAAGTGAGGAACTGTTTATATTTAGTTTCCATGTTTTAGATTAGTTTTACCTAATAATCTATCAATCCACATTAGTTAGGAGAGGAATTTGCTGCACCTGATCATCTCCCTCATTCCATTGCTGGCTACTGCTGCCATACTTCACCCCCTAGAGCAGTTATATTAGTCAACATTCAACCGTTCGGTAACTCGAGTCCCTTTCCACTCAGTTTATTGTTATTCTCACCATTAGATTGGCTGTTTCTAAAATTTGTGGTGCGCGCAAAGATAATTGTTTAACCACATTTATGCTGTTTCTTTCGTTTTTGTTTTCTTTACCTTCTGTTTTTGGAGGCTGGGGAAGTGAATTTGGGTCTCTGTCCAATTCTTCCTTGTTTAATCCTTACGCAACATACTAATAATCATTTGCCTTTCATTACTCATAGAGAAGAAAAGGATTACTACTCAGTTACCTTTTTTGTGTTTTTATCCAATATAACCTTAGCAGCGATACGATGTAGATAGGTTGGTTATGCATAAATCGGAAATATTTACTGTGCCTTTGTAGACTGTAGTGCATTCATGTGCTGATTTTGAGTTTCAGAAGTTCCAACATGTATGGCTGAAGATATGAAAATTGAATTAGGCTTTTCTTTTGATTATCTTATTTTGCTGAGGACACCTTTTCCTTTATTCTTTTTAAATTTCTTTTGGGTCAAGGAGAAAAGGCGCGTTACTGAAATTTTAATTCCCTGAAAGAGTTAAGCTAAGGGAGGAGCATACTCAGCTATAGCTTTACTGTTCTTATTCTAGCCTCTGTATGCCATAATTTCTAATTCTACCTTCAGGATAGCTGCACATTGGTAGATTTTCTATTCCATTTGTGATATCTTGAAGTTCAATACTGGATTACACAACAAACTGCGACATGGCAGCCTCACTTGATATGGGACTTCCAGTTTCTAGAGTTCCTGTTGAACTTTTTTTTGTTACTCGTAAACCAAATGTAACTATTCCTGGTGGTCATCATGGGATTTTATTCTTTTACCCCGGCCTGAACGCTAGTGGGATGTTTGAAATGAAGTCCTGGACAGTATATGTACAAGATAGATGCTTTGTTTTCTTCTTTAGCATGTCAAATTCTATTCGATTATTCATACCACACATGCCATAAGGTTAACAGAAAATGTTGGTAGTAGCTTTTTGCAATTTCAACCAAAATGAGATGCTGAAATCACTTGAATCTGAAGCCCAAGAATGTGGATTTTACTGGAATAGGAGTATCAGCATATCATAGGAATGTCACTTTATCTCCACACATTTAGATGATATTTTTCTACATATGGACATGGACCTACTTTTGTGGCCAGGTTGTGTAGGCTTGTTAGGATATGCAGATAAAATGACAGTGCAACCCCTTCTAGTGTAGTTCTATCAAGAAACTTGTGTGGAAGTAATGCTTATGCCAGTTAAGTGCCAGTCTTAACTTCCCCTCTCTTAAAAACTGTATCACCCTTCATAAGTTTATTTTGGGCCCGTTCGGTAGAGATTAAAATCGGATTAAAATTGAAATATTATTGACTTTTATTAGACGAGTGGGACTCAATAACGACTATATTTTCAATTTTAATTGGATTTTAACCCCTACCGAGCGGGACCAAATTGTAACAAATTGGACAAGTCTTAAAATAAATAATGCTCTTTGTCGAAATTAGAAATAATTTAATTATTGACTATCAAAATAAATATCATTTATACAGTACTAAAAATTAGGAAAAAAATAATATCATCAAACATGTTTCGAAACAATTTTGCATGCTTGGCCAAACCTAAGGAATAAATTTAAGCTTAGCCAAACATAACTTTAAGCTTTCAAGTTTCAAGTTTCAAAAAAAAATATTCTTTTTTTTTTGGATTTACGTGTAATATTATTTTATTGAAGAATACGTTGTTTGATAAGAAGAAAAAGAAAAATGGATTATAATTTTAGAGTCATGCTAGAAGTACCTAATTTTTTTACCTAACGGGTGTCCGAATTGACAAGTGACGCCCCCACTTGTCAATTCGGGCACCAATTAGATAAAAAATTATGTACAAATATAATTTTCCATAATTTTAATGAGACCAAATGAGAGCTTTTGCTTATGTTGACCAAAGAAACAGTGTACATAAAACAATCAGATGCAAGTTTTCCTCTTGTGAATAGAAATTGGATAATAAGCCCTTGTTGGGTAGCCATTAAAATTTTCGTTCTCATTCTTCTACTCATTTTGAATCACGTATTTTTCAATAAAATAATATTTTTCACCACATCAATAATTTTTCCTTCTTTTCAACCACACATTCTTCATCAATCTACTATTCCAAAATATATTCTTACAAAATAATGTGACTCACCGCTCACACACCCTAAATCAAATTGTTGTATTACATGTACATGTGTACATAATGATGATTTACATATACATGATGTAAGATATATTTTGGGCATAATTTTTCAACCAAATAAAAGAAAAAAGTTTTTTACTCTCTTATTTGCACATTATTTGCATATAAATAATTATATAATTTCATTATGTACAGATAGTATTATTTTGAACCAAAATTCCGCCACCTCCATAGATGTGCCTCCGCTGATACATGGTGTGCCCTGCCATGAGATATAACGGATGAATAAAATGGCCACTGGTCATAATTTGCGGCTCATTTTCATTTTCAACTCAAAGTTTCGTTCGTCAAAATGTAATGAGTAAAACTCAACTAGAGAGAGCGTATCTACTATCTAGTACTTCATTGAGAGCCTGTTTAGTAACAATTAAAATTCAATTAAAATTGAAAATATGATCGTTATTGGGTCTCACCCGTCTAATAAAAGTCAACATAACGGTCAATTTTTCAATTTTAATCCGATTTTAATCTCTACCACAAGAATTTTTACGTTTAACAGTCACATTTCATCTTTTTTAAGTTTATGCCCATGTTTGGACTCTTCATTAAATTAAAAATATATTTTTTATTTTTAATCTCACATTTTTTAATAAAATAATATTCCTTAAAATTTTTCTTTACTTTTTAGTAATACATTCTCTAAAAAATATTTTTTTTTCAAAACCTCATTAAAAGGAGCCGTCGTCGAATATAATTAATAATCAAATTAGGTTCGTCATCCACTTGTCGTAAAAGGTTCACCATAAAATGCATACAATGACAAATTAAATTTTTTGTAGCTGTTTACATATTCAATGACAACAAATTTTGATGGTATTTTCAAATTTGTCACTTTCAATTATTCTCATTGGTGACGTATTTGTCATTAAATATAGTTTAATAATTATACAAACCATTCCTTCGTCAATACAAAAAATCAGTGATTGACCAAGGTTATGTTTGACACCTATTTTTTATTTTAGTTTTTAGGAAAAAAATTAAAAGTACAGGAAGAATAAAAATTTATGACTGACACTACTAATACAGATAGGAAGTCAGCGATTCCTGACAACACTGATAATATTGTCGTTGCTAATCATTGACATAGATGTATAGAAATCAGTAATGGTATAGTTGTCGCTAATTCTGTTCAATCACTAACATATATTTGTTTCAATTAGAATGATCATAAGTCATATCATTGGTGATTGCAATGAAAAACTTGAATAATATATGAGGCCACTATGGAGCGTAATATTGGATATAATTGAATACTCCAATAGATAAACTTTGAACTTCTCGTTTTAATCAATACTATTTTATTATTGTACAATCTAACACGTCAAGTATATGAGAATTAAATAAATTAGACATTGATTTATTGTACTTTTGATCTCCAAATCACAATATACATTTCATACTAATTTATTCGTCAAAAACTTCATATTATTCTTGTCATTTTAAATTCATACATTTTTTTGCTTGCATGAATAGATTTCTTTAAATGGAAAAAAATTAGATTTAGCCCCTGTTTGAATCAAATTGTTGTAGAATGAAAATGAAAAATATAGTCGTTATTGTGGCCCACACAAGCGGTAGGAAATTTGAATTTAAATGTTGATGTGATGGATAACGGTCATATTTTTCATTTTAATAAGATAATAATGTAAATCAAACGGGGCCTTAAGGCCCAATTCATTCCTTTTCATTTGCCCTTTGTGCGTGCGTGTAATTTCCTTTTCGTCCGCCACACGGCCCACACCTTTTTCTCTCTCTCGTGTGTCCGAAAAAGGATATCGTTGAAGCGATCGGAGATAGATCTTTCGGCACATATTGTACTCCTCAATGTGTTAATTGCTGATAATTTATTTAATATGTTACGAGATTAAATTTTGAATTTTTCTTTTAAAAAATCTATTCTGATCTGTTCAAGATGAATAATACCTTTGCTTTATAATTTTATTCTCCATTTGATATACATTTGCTCCTTCCATAAATTATGTTCAAACTCTTTAACGTTGCACTTTGGCCTTTCTTATTTATTAACATATTGTAAATGTTTGAAGCCTTGTCGGCTTGTATAATCGCATTGCAATATTGCACCATTGTCGGGTTATATGGGCTTTTGATAGTATTTAATTGTAGGATCAATTGCATAGATGCACATAGTGATTATATTGAAACATTAATTGCGAGATGATTGAGACGTTATATTATTATCATTTTTAGATTAATAATTAGACAATAATTACGTACCATGCCTTATACAACACGTACTTTATATATTTTTATACTTGGACACTTCCTTTTAGCAAGTTGTTACACTTAGGCCCTGTTTGATATTTTTTTTTTTTTTTCCATGGAACTAAAAATTTGTTTTCCATTTTTCAGCTTTTTGCTTGTTCAATAAGCAAAATTTTCTTTGCAAATGATTTTGCACCCAACCCCCCACGTGACCCATTTTTCCACATTTTCAACGAATTTGTTTTTCTACCACTTTGGTGGGAAAATAGTTTTTCAGTTTTTTTTTTTTTTTTTTCAATAAAAACAAATTCTATCCCAAATTTTAAATAAAATTTTCCCTTTAATAGACAATTTTAATAGAAAACGTAGTCAAACGAACACAAAAAAAATCTAAATTTTCAACATTTTCCAAGTGAAAAATTATACCAATCAAACATAATTAATTGACAATTTCCAGTAAAACAAGTTATAGACAATTCAATTCCCTGAAATTCATTTTCTTTCCACCCAAATTCCGTTCTTACAATCAAATAGACCCTTAGCATTTATTTGGTAGATTTTGAAGTTATAAACTTCTTTTCACATTATATTTAGATCCCCATTTTTTTCAAAATATATTTTTTCTCTTTTATTTTCAACCGCATATTTTTCATTAAAATAATATTACACGCAAATTTAAAAAAAAAATCTTATTTTCTTAACCACATTTTCTGTCAATTTACTATTTTAAAATGCATTATACACCAAAAATAGACTCTAATTTCGTAGAAAAATATCAATTCACACACTAACCCTATCGGCTATGAATTTATCTCATCTGTCAGGCCTGGCAGAGGAATTCCTTTCACATGAGGTGAGTCCATTAAAAAAAACCCACCCCCCTTGTTAAACACCCACCCCTCCCCCTCTCACATTGGACTCTGCCAGGCCTTTTACAGGCCTGGCAGAGCAGCAACATTCATCGGCTATTCAACTGTGAGCCTTTAAAGTACTCATCAAAAGATCTGGACCATTTCGACCTCATCTGGACAATCACAGGTCCTTTGCAACCGGTACTTCGTACTTGGACGTCAGCAAATTACAACCATGCTACTTGTACCGAAAAGTCCGTCGCATGCGCCCTCCCAATAGGAGGCCGCCATGTGGCGTTTTGTCAACAAAGTTGTCAAACCTTTCGGTACAAATAAAATAATTCAGAAAATTATTGGCACTCTATATACGAAAAATTCTGTACGTATGGAACGTACAGGGCCCATCTGCGTGTAGCACTCCTAATTATGTGATTTTAAAGTTGTACAAAATTGATCTCCAACTTGTGGCTTGTCTCATTATTTGACCTTCCACTACATCGTTTGTCAAACAAAATTTCGAACAGTAGTCTTATCCTTCTATCTCTTTTACTTTTCCGCCCTCCTACCAGTTCCTTCCCCAATTATTTCTACTATAAAACTTCTTCTAAAGCCATTTTTGCATCAAAACTTCTAAAATACGAAAAAGTTTATTTTTTCGAAAAACTTTTCAAAAATCTTTAGTCTGCAAAACATTCTGACCCTTGTTTGTTCACAAGTCTCGTGTTCGAAAATGGCAGAAATAGAGAATCCTCGCAAGCCCCATGCCATCATGATCTCGTTCCATCTACAAGGCCACATAATCCCATTTGTCAATCTAGCCCTTAAACTGGCTTCGAAGGGCGTCACTGTTACTTTTGTTCACCTCGAATTCATTCATCACCAGATTATCCAATCTCAAGACAACTCCAAACAAGTTGACATCTTCAGTGAAGCAAGAAATTCTGGCCTCGACATCCATTACACAACAATCAGCGATGGTTTCCCGGTCGAATTCGACCGGTCTGGGAACTTAGACCAGTATGCAAAATCCTTTTTGTTTGATTTCCCAACTCTAGTAGATGAATTTATCGGAAAAATATTCCATTCTCATTCATCATCTTCTTATAACTACTTCTTGGTTGCTGATACTTTATGTGTTTGGACTGCAAAAATTGCTAGAAAGTATCAAATGGTGAATGTTTCATTCTGGACTGAACCAGCACTTGTATTTTCTCTGTATTATCATTTAGATCTTCTGAGGAGAAACGGCCATGTCCCAGCAAATGGTTTACAGGAAATCATAAACTATATTCCTGGAATTCAATCCATTAATACAAAAGATTTCATGTCTTATCTTCAAGGTCCCGAGTCAACCATTATACACACAATAATGTTCATTGCATCTGAGGAGGTGAAAAGTGCAGATTTCATCTTATGTAACACAGTGCGAGAACTTGAAGCAGAAGCAGTATCGGCACTGAATGAAAACCAGCCGTTTTACACAATCGGGCCGATTTTTCCCACCGATTTCTCCATGAAAGTTGTCCCCAGGAGTCTTTTATCAGAATCAGATTGCACAGAATGGCTCAAAACCAAGTCTCCTGGATCAGTTTTGTATGTCTCATTTGGCAGTCTTGCCAAGATTGATGAACGTGTAATTCTTGAAATTGCAGAAGGGCTTTTGCTTAGTGAAGTGAATTTTATTTGGGTGCTTAGGCCAGGNCCAAGTCTCCTGGATCAGTTTTGTATGTCTCATTTGGCAGTCTTGCCAAGATTGATGAACGTGTAATTCTTGAAATTGCAGAAGGGCTTTTGCTTAGTGAAGTGAATTTTATTTGGGTGCTTAGGCCAGGGATTGTAAGTTATGATGATGATGAAATGTTAACAGTCGGATTTAAGAACAGGATTAAAGATCAAGGATTGATTGTACCTTGGTGTAATCAGAATCTCGTTCTGTCAAATCCAGCCATTGGAGGGTTCTTAACACATTGTGGTTGGAATTCTATACTAGAAAGTATATGGTGTGGAGTTCCAATGATTTGTTATCCACTGTTTACCGATCAGATTACAAATAGAAAATTAGTGGTTGATGATTGGAAGATTGGAATTAATCTTTGTGATGGGCTATCCATTTCAAGAGAAGAAGTTGGAGAGAAGATCAAGATTTTGATGGGTGGTGGCAAATCAAACGGCTTAAAAGAAGAGATGGAGAGAGTAAGGGAAATCATACAAACTGCACTGGTTGGATCCTCGGACAGAAATTTTGATCAATTTCTTAAGGATTTGACGGCTAAATTATCGAAAAAATGAGAGGTTAATATCGCTTTAATGCAGCTTATGAGATTTTATTAGTGGGTTAATTATGATGTCATGTCTATTATAATTGGTTTGAATCATAGAAGTTCTACAAAGATGAATGTGAATTTTTTGTCTGTCTAAAATATATCGACTTCACTTGAGATTACTAATTTGAGTCGAGTCATCAAAGTAAATTTCACTTGCGGTCAGTGAACTTTATTCTTACTTGCAAATTATGTCACTGAACTTTTATTTCGGGGCGGACACCCCACTAATCTTTAATTCCAAGATTCTAAAAACACCTTTTTTTAAAAAAAAAAAAAAAAAAATTAATGTTATTTTAATTATTTTAAGACCATTAAATAAATAAAATAATGCACATCAAATAATTAAAATTATAAATATTATAATTACTTAATAAGAATGTGTTGGGGTGGGCAAAACTCGATCGAACCTGCCAAAACCGTCAAAACCCGATCGATTTGGGTCGATTTTTTTGTTATTTTTACACGGGTTGGATAGGTTAGTTGTGTGGGCGGGTTATGAGTTAACACATGAAAACTGAATAAATTTGTTCAACCCAACCCAACTATATTTATGAACTTTACAAGTGTTATGATATTGTTTGAACGAAATTGAGTCACTCTGTTTTTTCACACAACCTCTAAGAGTTACAATATTCAGAAAAATCTAGATTAAAATGTCAGTTTTGTTGGAAAAAAATAGTGCAATAGTTGAAAAGTTTGAGGAAACCATACAC